>JAQPZY010001218.1:1020000-1307500 GCA_029931535.1 Margaritifera margaritifera | reverse complement strand
AAAAAATCTTTTGAATTTTGATTGGCTAACTATAGGGATTTATTTCAGGACTGCTCATTACCCTTTGACACCGGCATGCTATAAATGACTACGACCATTACACCTGTTCCAGCGGGCACTATTGTCACATGCCCATTCATGTGATGTCATATATACGCCATGTGAAATACTAAATCTTATATTGCCTTCTCCCATGGGAACCATTCTCCTACAGTGTTGTCTTATGTGGTTTGTGGGGTTTTGTGCCCTCGCCTCTAGCTCGGGTACTGTATACCAACAAGACAAGGATATAGGCGAACAATTCCATAAGCGAGAAGGCAATAATATAATACTAAAGAACAGGAAAGTGATACAAAATGTATTTTCTTCTTTTTACCTAAGTCTTATTTCACAATAGATCAGGAATATAAGATCAGTTTTTATTCCAAGCTTTTTTATTCTAATCTACTTGTTGTATAGAACTGAATTTGTAAATGCGTTGGAACTCCCTGCTTCTTGGGCACTTGAAAGACGGTCACAGTTACCCACAGCACGTTTAAAGTTGAATAAACCATGAAAACTAGATCAAGGTGATCAAGATTCGATTTGCGGTACGCCTTCAACCCAAGATATATCTAAACTTCATCTTTGATGTCAAGAGATGAAATAAGGTTGCAGCTCAAACTCAGAGGGCAGACAGAGACCAGTCATCTCAAGCCGGAGATATACATAAAACATTGTATCATGGTCATTAGAGTTTATTTTGATATGCGTATTTGTTGTCCCCATCTTTTTTATCTGATACGCGAGTTGATATGTTGATCCTCCAAAACTTCCATCAAACATAAGAAGCATAATCTGATTTACTTTTATTTTATGCCAAATATTTGATAGACTTTAATTTAATAATAATTGTAAACGACGAATTTTTAACACATGTAAGATTTTTTTTTTTAAATTTTTTTTTTTTTAGAAGAAGAAGAAAACGAAACATCCGCAAACACGAGTACGTTTAAATCCAAGAACTACTGTAGTGGAAATACACCCCGTTGACTAAGATATGACTTAAAATCATGAACTATTTGACCACATATAATTTTCAGGTAATCTTCGTACATTTTATTATCCCCTCGCCAACAAAGTTGTGGGAATATAGCGTTTGTCCGTACGTTCATGTGTTCGTTCGTTGTTTCGTTTGTTCGTTTGTTCAAACATTACCTCTCAATATTTCGTTGCTCCCTAAATTTTTCGGACCTTATTTGACCAAATGTAATGAAAATTGGTATGTGGATCCATCTCAGGAGGAGAAACTGAAGTCATACAAAACTATGTCACTGTGACCTACTTTGAACGCTCGAGTAACTTTAGCATTATCAGCTTGTCGTTTGTTGCACACTCAGTATCTTAGACTCAGTTTCACCAACACTCGTGAAAAAAATACTATATAACAACTGGACGAAAGTGACTCATCCTTACCATAACTAGGTTATTCTAACTAAATTTTCACGCTTGGATGACTTTTGTCTTTTAATCTATTCGTTTATTACACCCTAAATATCTTGGACCCTGTTTCACCTATAATGAGACTTGGCATGTAGATACAGCCTGAGTAAATAAATGCAACCATACAAAAAATTCACGCTTGAGTGACTTTTGATTTTCAGTTGTTTATTCGTTACATCATTAATATCGCGAACTCTATTTCACCTACTCTCGTGAAATGTGGTATGTAGATACATCTGGACAAATGTAACTCGATTAAATTTGACATAATTTGCACGCTTGAGTGACTTGTTTTTTGTTAAGCTGTTCGTTTTTTACACTGCCAGTTTATTGAATCCTATTTCACTTACATTCATGAAATTGTCATGTGAATACATTTCGACTAAAGCAGCTCAACCATATAAATAGGTCAATTTGATTTTATAACTTGCGCTGTTCATTCGTTACACTCTCAATATATTGGACTGTTTCATCTATACTCAGGAAGGTGTTCTGTAGTTAGATCTATAGGATAGAAATTCAGTCATACCAAATCTAGCTCCCTGTGACCTAATTTCGTTCGCTCTTTACACACTCACTATCTAAGTTCCTATTTTACCTCGACTCATAAAAGTGTTACGTGGGCACATCTCGATAAAACAACTAAACCGTACAAAAATTATGTCAATATGACTCAATTTTCACGAGTGGGTAAATTTTGCATTTTCACCTTTCCGTTTGTTACACCTTTAATATCTTGAACCTTATTTCACCAACACTCGTGAACACTGGTATGTGTTTGTATCTTAAAGAAAGTAACTCAACCATACCAACACTAGGTCGGTGTGACCTAATAATTTACGCTTGACTGACTTTTGAATTTTCAGTAATTCGTTAGTTACACTCTCAGTATTGTGGATCCTATTTCACCTACTCTCATGAAGATTGATATGTGAATATATCTTATTGATTGTACCTCACCCGTACCAATTCTGGGTCAGTTTGATAATATATTCACGCTTGAGTACATTTTTAACTTTTAGTTATCTGTTCATTACATCATCAATTGCTTAGACCCTATTTCACCTACACTTCTGAAAATTTGCAATATGGATGCATATCAAAGCCAGTAATCATACTATATCAAAACAAAGCTACTGTGACCTAATTTTGACTCGTAAGTAACTTTTGTGTCATCCATTTGGACAATATTTCGCCCATACTAATAAAATTTGGCATTTAGAGTCATCTTAAGGAGGGTAACTCATCTATATCACAGCACTATCTTGGACACTATTTTATCCACTCACAAAATTGCTATGTGGATGCACCTCAAGGAAAGTAATTAAAAACAGGTCGCTATGACCTAGTTTTCAGGCTTGAATGACTCTGGTATTTTCCTTGACCATTTTGTATATTGTCGGCTACTCCAAATGTGCTTTTATTGGCGAGGCAATTCGTGTTTACGATTAAACACCTTGTTTGATTTTTTATTTTCCTTTTCTATATATTAAATCTTGCAAAGCGTGCATATTCTCTCGAGTCATGACTATTCTTAAACGCTTTTCTAAAAATGGTTCTTTTCATTTCAGGGGTAGCAAAGGTTGTTTTCTGCATATCATGGTTTGTTCTGGGCCTGACCCAAGCGTTAATTGGTAAATCTAATTCTTTCTCTGAAATGCTGGAAAATAAAACTGACAGGAAAAAGGCACGTGTGTTTGACAACGACACAGTCGTTCACGAAACAAGACATTTTTTAAGCAAAAGGGTTAAGTTGTGTAAATTAATCTCATCTTGTTCATGTATGTTTGACACAAGAGAAAACCGTTTTTTAAATGTACTGTACGTATGAAATATCACATAACGAAACACACATATACAAACACGCGCAGCTAAATATGGAGTATAAATGGCTCAAATAATCTTCAAGGAAAGCAAAATGTAAGTGTATCAATCAATAAGAGTAAAATTACTCATAAATATAAAACCTTTAAAATCAGGCGATTTGTGAGGATTTACGATATTTATACAGAAAACAAAAATACATTAGTCTGACTTTGGTTTTGATCTTTTTACAGGGTTCTTAAACAATGGGCAGTGTAACAAGACCAAACACTTGCCGATGTATCTGGGAATTCACGGAATGATAAACGGTGTATGTGGAATCATTGCAATGCCATGTTTTCTGATAGAACATAGCATCTTTTATGCACGCCTAATATTCTACACCTTTTGGGGTATAAATGGCATACTCATATTATATGGTAAGGGATGTTATTATTTCTTTCATTGATGAGAAGCACATATCTATTCCTTTTTTTCCTTCAGTAATCAAATCTTGATAGATTCATGCGTATTTTAGTGAATGAGAATACAAGTCACTGTAAAACTTCGTTAGTACGAGGATCAATACAACAAATTAATGGCTTGTAGACAGCGAATTCATATTCCCATTGAGCCATTTAGGTAAACATAACAATATGGATATGACGAATTCTGCATATGTAATGAAGTAATTTTAGAGGGTTCAGTATGTTCATTATAATGGATATTACTGCGAGTTTAGTGATTCCGGATCTTAGGAATAAAGGGACACAACTCTTGCAAGCGCGTCCAATCTGTTGAAGTTGCTCCTCTTCAGCATCAAAACATTTGTTGTTTTTTTTGCGCCCTCTTTCATTTTTTCAACAAAGATAAAGACAAAATGCGTGATCAAATCAAACAGAATATACAGATTTAGCTATTGCAATTGATAAAATATTATTTACATGAGTGGTCAATTGATTTTGAAGGTTCACACCTGCACCTGAGCTTAAAAGTAGGAAAAAACAACCTAATTTGTTTTCAGATTCATATGTTAAAAATTGTTTAAAATGAATTGTTTGATCGCAAAATAAAATGGATATAACTAATTACGGTTACTACGAAGTATATTTAGTGGATTCCAAGAGGTTTGTTATAAAGAAGTTTTACTGTAATATGTAAAATTGCTTCTTATGTCTGAAAGAGTTCACAATGACCACGGTAAATAAATGTCATAGAATATAATTATTTCTTTATCCACCCACTTTTATTTCTTTTCTGAAAATTTAGACGCGAGTTATATGAATATATGGCGAACTGGCTTTGATAATGAGTCGAGTGGAGTCTTATAGTTTTAACGTCATGTAATTTTCGAAAAATATACATGGCTTAGCTATTTCGGTAAGAGTTTCTACATTTTTCTCTAGATTATTTTCAATGAATACTCTACACGATCTAGCCGTTCATTGCTATGATGAAAACCATTCAAATCAGCTAGTAATAATTTGGAAATAATAATCTTGAAAAACAAACAAACAAGCAAACAAGCAAACAAAAGAAATCCTCTCATATGTAACCAGTTGTCCGTTAGACTGAACGGTTAAATGCGATATAACAAGTTGTCCGTTAGACTGCCGTTAGATTGAACGGTTCAAAGTTTTGAGAAAATGAAAATATGAATAGATTTATAACGCCGTTTTTATATGATGTGTCAATTTAGAACCTGCCCAAGGCATGTTGATAGAGTATATGATTTCGTTAATAATACAATAAAAGGCTTAAAAATCCAGACTATTGCAGATAGGTTTTCATTCTATTTAAAGAAGATGACATACTCAAAGATTCTCTCTCTCTCTCTCTCTCTCTCTCTCTCTCTCTCTCTATATCCTTTTATATTTTTTTCAAATTTTGCTTTCAGGACTTATCCAATCAGGTGTCACTCATGCCGACATTCTTTCCTGTGTTCAAAATTGCGAAATATGTGCTGATGTTGTATCAGTTGGAGCCTTAATAACGGAAATTCTCATTTTCATGCTGTACTTTTTTGCCTCGATCATTGCTTTAGCACATGAATGTAGAACACGTGGAAATATTTGCCAGAGAGAAATTCCGAACAGAACGTCATATGACCTAGCCAATCAGGATCAGAGTCACAATGGAAGAATTCCCTCAGCACCTCCAGCGTATAGATGATGCAGTTATGATTTTTTTCTTTTTTTCACGCAACATCATTAACATCTGCTGTCATAAACATTCTGAATATGCAGTTCTAATCTTGATAAATGAAAGCACAAATGTTTTATTTTATGCTTGAACTTTTGATGTTCAGTTGACGGTATTGACTTCTTCTCTGATATTTGACTATTCATACGTTTGTAAAGCGCATATGTGTCTTCCTTACTAGCACCAATATGTGGGGTCTGGGAGAATCGTTTGTAGAGCTTTTATTAATTGTCTGTGAGATCTTTCCTGTGTTTTTCATATGCATTGATGTGGAATGCAAAGAAACTGTTATTTGTGTCCTTTCTTCACTAGGCATGAATAACGTACATAAATTTCACACGTGATAACATAGGGTTAACAATTACTCCACCAAAGGTGAAATATTTACAAATTGTCGTGTGCCAAGTAACAGCATAGTAAGTGTGTAACCAATCGTATATGAAAATGAAGTGTCTACAAATTGTCGAGTGCCTGAAAGCAACAGCATGGTAAGCAGGGGTGTACTGGGTAAGCAACTCGGCCCTGGACTTATCTGCCGGGACAGGCCCTGGCTTTTACTCACACCAGTAAAACACCGGTAAAAACGGAATTTTTTGACGGCCCACCGATGCGGCGGCCCATCGGGATTTGTCCCGGTATGCCCAATGGCCAGTACATCACTGATGGTCAGCATGTAACCAATCATATATGCAAGTGAAATATTTACAAACTGGGGTGTGTTTGAAAGCAACAGCAAAGTAAGTGTGTAACCAATCGTATATGCAAGTGAAATATTTACAAATTGTTGTGTGTCAAGCAACAGTATAGTAAGCGAGTAACCAATCATATATGCAAGTGAAATATTTATAAAGTGGCGTGTGCCTGAAAAGAACAGGATAGTAAGCGTGAAGCCAATCTTATATGCAAGTAAAATATTTACAAAGTGTCGTGTGATTGAAAACAACAGCATAGCAAGCGCGTAACCAGTCGTATATGTAAGTGAAATATTTGCATAGTATCGAGCGCCTGAAAACAACAGCACAATAAGCGTTGAACCAATTGCATATTCAAGTGAAATATTTACAAACTGTCGAGTGGCTGAAAACAACAGCATTGCAAGTGTGTAACCAGTCGTATATATAAGTGAAATACTTACAAAGTGTCGTGTACCTGAAAGCAACAGCATATTAAGCGTGTAACCAACCTAATATGTAAGTGAAATAGTTACAAATTGTCGTGAGCCTAAAAACAACATATAGTAAATGTGTCACCAATCTCATATGCAAGTGAAATATTTACAAAGTGTCGGGTGCCTGAAAGCAACAGCATGGCAAGTGTGTATCCAATCGTTTATGCAAGTGAAATATATAGTATCGTGAGCCTGAAAACAACAGCATAATAAGCGTGTAACCAACCTTATTTTGAAGACATCTTCTTTTTTGAAAACCAAGTCTTATGAATCTAAGTCAGAATATGATTGCTGTCAATGATAATCCTAAGGTAGGCCGTCCGAAAAGGTGATATATAACGGGCACATATCTCCAGGGGAGAGAAATATGAAATAAACTGAAACTTTTCTATAAAATGTGTGGTGTGTACACAGGATAATGACCGGATTTATATTATTTCATTATCAGCAGATTATATCAGCATTACAGAAAATGTAGCTTTTTATTAAAACACTTACAAATTATGGTTATGAGGATGTGATTAAGACGTGTGCACTCTTAGTTAATTTTATCATATATAACTATAAATGTGAACAGAAAAGTTTGAGTAATATATACAAAACACTATGTTTTATATAGATTATATTTAGTAATTCATGCGTGCCTAAGATAAAAAAACTCACTTGTAAGCAAAGGGACGAGTTTCTGAAACAATCGCTATAATAACCATATACATCATTAGAAACGTTTATTATTTTTCACACTTTATGTTTCAAATTCGATCAAATTAAACGCTTATGTAGATTATAACAACGCTAAGAGAATAAATACATTCCACCTGCCGGCAATAGTAGTAACGATGAATTGTGATGCCATACATTTGTTTCAATACCAGTGCAGACGACATTCGTTATAGACCTGACTTTGGCGGGATAGCTGTAGAGGTCGAGCGCAAGGTCACTTGACAAAATACATGGAAAAAAGCCTTACAAGTTCAAAAGATGCACCTCGTAAAACCTATATAGTTGTTGTATACTTCACAATATACATCTTTTAGTCCTTGAGTTTGCCAAAATCTGATATTTAATAACCACCCCCACCCCCGTCTAGTCGCCATACTAGCCGTGCGCAGTCCAATATATGTATATATTGGTAAGGTGTGCATGGTCGAGATGGTATAGGGGTATGTGCATACATGCAAGGCGATGGGCGCCGTAACCCGCGGATCCGGGTTCGAATCTCCGTAGAATACGAATAAAAATCTCTAACCTGTATGATAATATTATTTATTCGTATTTAAACATTCTGTTAATGTTATCAAGCATTCCCCTATAGAATCCAGGGATAGCACTTTCCGCTCTGTTTGTAATTCTCTCTCTCTCTCTCTCTCTCTCTCTATATATATATATATATATATATATATATATATATATATATATATATATATATAAACATCACTTAATTCATATTTAACCACCAAAATCTGAAAGTTTCTTATTTATAAGCTGTAAGAGCTTGACAAATTCGCTAATGTGTGAAGAAATTCCACAAAATTAAAACAGGCTAAACTGCATCCTCAAAATGGACAGACTCGCAGATCCGTCGTAAATCCGCAAGATCTGTGAAAATACCACATTCTGTTGAAAAACCCCATCAAAAACAGGTATGGTCACTCTAAATTAGATTTAGTAAGCTAGGAGATAATAATCTGTTATGCAGATTATAATATTCTTGCATGAGCAGACTTGTTTTGGAAAGGATTTACCATATATACTCGGGAGCAGTTTCCACAAGAAGCCAGTGATCAGCTTTGAAAGCAGTGAAGGAGCGTGGACAACGGACATATTTGGTTTACAAGAGAGCATATAGAAATTGAGCGGTTCATAATCGTTTGACACACACACACATATATATATATATATATATATATATATATATATATATATATATATATATATATATATACATATACATACATATATATATATATATATATATATATATATATATATATATATACACACACACATACACATATATATATATACACACACATATATATATATATATATATATATATATATATATATATATATATATATATATATATATATATATATATATATATGTATATGATCAGGCTTGTGTTTGAAAGGATTTATCATATGCATATACTCGGGAGCAGTTACCACAAGCAGCGAGTGATAAGTTTTGAAGGCATCCGACGAGCGTGGACAACGAACCTGTTTGGTTTACAAGAAAACATATAGAAATGGATTGTTTCATAATCGTTTGAGAGAGAGAGAGAGAGAGAGAGAGAGAGAGAGAGAGAGAGAGAGAGAGAGAGAGAGAGAGAGAGAGAGAAGGGGGGGGGCAGATTGACAGGTAGTTACAAAAAAATAAAGAACGACGGACTTAACACGAATCAAGGTTCTACATTTACGCAGTACTTGTCAGTACAGGAACTCGAAATATATCCTGTCCAATTTTGGCTAAATATTGGAGCACATATTGACGAAGCACCTATCAGTATCTTAATACAAATGTTATAGGCGAACCTTTTTGAAATTGGTCACAGACGTTATGAAAAATTAATATAATTAAAGTTTATGTCATAATTAACTACAGCAGATATATTTGATCTCATTCCGGTCTTGTTTCGACAAGTTTTAAGAGCTTGATTCCAGTATGCTCTTTGTGCTGTCTGAGGAACAGTTCAATCAAGTTTGATCACAATTTGTGCTGTCTAAGGAACAGTTCAATCAAGTTTGATGACAATTGACTTTGTAGTTCTGGAGAAGAAGTAAGTAATAGGCTTGCGTTTGGTTGCTGTGGAAGCCATACCGTTGCTAGGAAAACCTTTATGGGCAACATTTGTGGCAGAGCATGTTCTAGGAAACATTCCTATAAATGATAATAATCCTTGTACCTTGAACAGTCTAGCTACATTTCTGTATTATGTCTTTAGAAGAAGAGGAAGTTTATAATATTACAATGATCTAATACATATATGCAATTCATATTCACTCTTGTTTGTGTGCAGTCTTTTCCAACTCTATATTATACGGTTGTATATGTATCATGGTTCGGTGGCCTGAAATACTGAACAGATTTGTTGTACTTGTACTAAATGAAAATTGGTTCCCTTGTTCTGGAAAGGACAGTTTCTTTCTCAACTGGTTGCAAAGGAAGCCATATTGTTGCAAGATAAACCACCCTGTGCATAATTTGTTCATGTGATGCAGAAAAGTCTGGTGAGATTTTATCGCATTTGGCAGAACGGTTCTGAAGAAAAGGCCAAAAATAAGTTTCCATCTGGTTGCCTGCAAGCCACAGAGCTGACGCAATTTTAGCGAAAATGTACTATAAAACATTCTAACAAGTGTTATAAAACATTTGCCCATCAATTTCGGAGAAGAAGAAAATAGTTTTTTGACCAAGTTTGTATACAAGCAGCACAGTAGCTAATGAAGGCACCTGGGAAACTTTTGTAAAAGCACGTCCAAAGAAATATTCCTTCCGCGCTTGATATAAATAAATATATATATATATATATATATATATATATATATATATATATATATATATATATATATATATATATATATATATATCTGAGTCTATATCTAGGCATACAATTTATACTGGGTGGGTGTCAAAGTTAAACGGTTCAAGAAAAAAGGAAAAAAAAAAAAAAAAAGAGAAGAACCAAAGAATAGAGAGCGCTTAGATTACAAATATTAAGTACTTAAATATACTTCATATTATGTTGCCTTATTCCATCTATCAGGTATATATATTTGATAAAGAAAATAGTAATGTCATAATGAAATATGTTCAATAATTGATAAATTCAGTATCTGGGTCAGTATTAGTAGCATATACTATAGAATGCAACTTCTCAAATAATTACTTCGTGTGATTGTCATAGTTACTGCATATAAAAAGAACATTTTATTCATCTTCCATCTTCCACCACATTCTTACAAAAGTACCAAATTCTGGATTCTTTAGGAGTCACTGGAATAGTATACCGACTTTCATTACAAAGAGAAAAGGCACTGACTCTGAGAAGAAAATGTTGAAACTCACATTTGTTATTTACTTTTCAATAGACACATAACTCTTAATGTTACTGTTAATAATACTTTTCCACAACTTAGTGAATCTGACTAAACTTTTCATTTTTATAGGATACCATCCTTACTCGCGTATAATTTGAGTCCAAATGCAAACATCATAGACCCTGATCTGCCGGCGCATTATGCGACCTCAGATCTGGGTCTATGAAGTTTGAGGTTGGTATAAGTTCTACGCGAGTATATACGGTAAATGAGATTGCACATAGAAAAGTTACCAGAGTTAAACAAGACGTGGTCAAACCCTAGATATGTAAGGAATGTTTTGAGAGCGATATACCAGGATGATGTGAAATTTAGTGACAATTGCATCTTCAGGCAATTCTAATAGATGCAGATTCACCTATCACCCTTCTAATAGCTAAACTACTGTTAAATTTATTTACTCCTCAAATGAATTTATACTTTGTTGGCTTGTTGTGTTCTAAACATTTTATCATAAATATTCGAATCATATAAGCCTTATAAACAAGCATTCGTCAATAATTTATGCAGATTAATAGCAATGGGTCCACACATTGCACAATTATATGTTGTAATGATACAATATAAAAGTTTGAATTCAACTTTACTGTTGACAAAGAAAAGCTACTGTTGCATCCAGAAGG
The DNA here is from genome assembly GCA_029931535.1 of Margaritifera margaritifera. Taxonomy (NCBI): domain Eukaryota; kingdom Metazoa; phylum Mollusca; class Bivalvia; order Unionida; family Margaritiferidae; genus Margaritifera; species Margaritifera margaritifera. The sequence goes on along the minus strand of JAQPZY010001218.1, from coordinate 1,296,118 downwards.
TTACCTTCTTACCTTTACCAACTAGAGGATTATAGTCTTGTGTTCCATAGCTTTTGATAACTATATCAAAATATTTGTATTCCTTGTCTATCTTAATTTCATTACTTTTGGGAAACAAACTGTACTTATTATTGAGTCTTTCTTGTGTATTGAATGAGAACTTTAGATTTTTTATTATAAGCGTTAATACATTTTGTCAGTGTATGATTGGAATTTTTGCAAACCAGTGCTACATGTAGCCAGAAGAACAATATCATCAGAATACATCAGAGAACTTACATGACCATCCTGAAATTCAACAGGATTATGATAGCGATCGCAAATATCAGGAAGAACATTGATATAGAAATTAAACAATTTACGGCTAAGATTACAACCCTGTTTGACACCAATTTTATTAACAATGGAATATGTTGTAACATGCCATAACTTCTTACAATAATTAACATCATCATGCATACTCACGATGATAGTAAAGAACCTCACCTTAAATATATGGTGTATTAATTTTGTAAAATATTATTTCTCTCCATACAGTATCAAATGCGTTGCGCAATTCAATAAAACATAGAAACACTTGTCTTTCTCTTCTCATTGTGTATTTTTCTACAACTAAAGGTAGGAGGAATATATGATAATTTATTCTCTACCAAAGTTTGAAATCAATGTGGTCTATGGTAATAACATGAAGTTTATCAACAGTATATTTAAACTGCATTAAGTAAAAGTCCAGGTATGTTTAAGTTTTAAAGAGTCTAAGAAGAAAAAGGGACAAATTACATGCACCAGCTGTCTCAGGTCCAGGTAAATAAACTTTGTGTTAAATAGGTAGATTAGACCGAGATTAAAAACACCTAAAGTTTAAAGTTAAGCGAACTTAAATTTAAATATGTACCTTGAATAAATATATTTAGTGAATGGAAATATTTACCAAACATTGTATTCAAATCCATTGTGTAGACATGTACCTGATGAATTTCAAACATTTCTGTCGATAGTCTGGGGTACAAGAGTATCCATGATGAATATAGTTACACTGGTATGCAAATTCGATGATGAATTACAATTATGGACATATACGAGGAACCAATTTATAAGACTGCCAAATTTGTTCAACCCACACCGAGAACTTGCCGTTTTTGTACAACGGTAAAATAACTATTACTGATTCGTTATGTAAACTCAAAGTTTATCAAGATATTCGGAGATACTACTAAGATATGTACTTTGAAATATAAACTCCAATTATATCTAAATTATATCCAATCTTACTGAAAATTTCCTGTCACTCTCAACCGACTGTCAGCTTGTCACATAACCGGAATGGATTAAGCAACATTGGGTACGGACTATTGATTCTTTAACAGGTGAGGAGCTTACAAATATAGTGACATCCTATGCACCGGGAAAGTTGTCTATCGCAAAAAGGAAAGCGAGAAATTATGGTTGGTAAGGAGTCTAAAATGCAAAACAGGAGTAAATTCTAAATTTTCTGCACATTTACATTTAATAAACAGGTTTCGAACAAGCAATTTGCTTTCCGGTAAGGTTTTCAGATTTTCAGACTGCACGGGTCTTGGCCAGATTTGTATTTTACGCCCTCATACATTCATCTGATTTTTCTTATTGGAGACAGAGAGCAGCCTCATGTCTAGAAAGTATCTGCATATATCCAAGCCATGTGATGTGCAAACGGACTTTTATACATTTAATACTTTCTTTAATTGAATAATGTGTGCCTTAAAGTTGTTGTATTAATGATACATAGGGCATGATTGTATACTACTACTATTACTACTACTACTACTAATAATAGTAATAGGGTAAAAGGCCGATTCTGGCTCACATGTACCTTTTTGATTTTTTGTACTTGACAACGACATCTCAGGACCTCGCTATCGCTCGGCCCTTTGACGTCATTGTGCTAGTACAAAAAAAATCAAAATAGTACATGTGAGCCATAATACTGCGTTTTACCCTACTACTATCATAAATTATTAATCATTTTGTTATAGTTTACTGTTAATGTAAGTTATTATTTTTATTCTGAATCATAATACTCGGGTAATTGCTCTTCTACCGTAATATGTTCTGCATTAGCAAGTAAGTAAACCTTATCTTCATATTCGTACAATGACAATTTTATTGTACCGCTTATTTTTATTTGTTACACAAAATTTATACTGTACAACAAACCGAGCTCTTCTAGAAGATCAGTAAAATCCTCTGTTCTTGGTTCTTCTTCTTTTTTTCGGATCAAACCCGATTGCAAAAGTATTAACCCCGTCTGAGCAATATCTTTTAGCATCAAAATTACACAAACCTGTTTTATTTACAATATCAGTTTCAATTTTGTGACAATGCGATCTGATTACTGTCATTGACACGTGCTTTCCGTCACCTTCTAGTGCTGCTTTGTAATCATCAAATCCGATCACTTTGTCAACAACATTTTCCTTTATTCCCTTTACTCGCGTTTTAATTTTTTGTTTTCAAGTTTGACACAGTACATTTTATTCCTTAATCCAATACATTCTGTTATCGGAATAAAGTTAGTTTAATCTTTGAACTTACCAATCACTTTTTACTCATATCACAATAAAACCCGCTATCTTTGTGTAATCCGATAAATCAAATAATTCTTTATCATTAAAAATATCAGAAAAACATCATCAGTGAAAATATTGTAGCAGAGAGAATCTGTGTCAGTAAACAGCAGCTCAGCTTTATCTTATTTCTTTTTAATAAAATGATACATCAAACACTTGATAATAATAAAACAGCAGCACCGACGTAGACTAGTTTTGTATAGTTTCAAATCTGTTTTAAGATTTTCGTTAAAAATTCTCATGGACACAAAGCTGTCATCTGATACTACCTTTTCTCGTCTATCAACGTTGTTTATTATTTTAACATTAACTCGATTTCTGATGTTCTCCATTGTTTTACCAAAGATACTGTTGTTCATCAGCTTAAAGAAATTCTAATCAAATTCTGTTGTTGACACTGCTCGCTTGTTTGTGTTAAAATTTAGTACCCTATGAACTTTACTCAGCACAAAACCATGTTCTAGTGCTTGTTTTAACGCAGCAATAAGCAAAACACAGCGCTTTTTATCAAGTAAATTTGGTACCAGCTTTTTAACTGAATTGTTTCCGATTTTGTGATGTTCTTTTAATATCCTTTGCTCTGGTGATAAAAGATCGTCTGTGATCAACATTGATTAAGGATAAAACGAACTAAGGATTAAGGATTAAGGATAAAACGAATAATCATTGTGAAGCTCATCCAGTTCTCCAGGGTAAATAATATCAGGTTAAATTAAGTAACCAACATCCTCCGGTATCTTTTTTCAATCTCTTTTAAAATCTTAATTCTAAAGCAGCGTTCCATGACAAACCTGATGATGAGTAGTACCAAGCAACAATAGATTTTTTCTGGTAAACTTGGTAAATTTGGTTCATCAAATCGTTCTCAACTGTTCATATACTCATAGGGATAAACTCCTTTTTATTTTAAAAGATCAGAAAGGCCACCAAAATGTTCTGTTAAATTATCAAAGCTGTTGCAACCCGTGACCAATTCCTCAAATGAAGCCGCCATGAACTGCACGCTATCAATAAATCTTAGTTTACCGAGTGAGATCGACATATACTTCTCAACATTATTCGGTATGCACTTGATCTTGCTATTGCCACTTATTTTTGTTGCTTCTATTATCTCAGTGTTTCCAAATGCCTCAACAATAATATGAGCATCATACCCGTGCAGAATGTGAAATACAACGGGAATACATTCTGGTAGTTTGTAATTCAGATTGCAACTATCATGAGCAGCACCACGGTAATGTCCTATGATATGAAAATCATCCTTTACTCTATCATTAACAAGTGGCAAATTACAAATAACACAATTTACTGCTGTTCTAAATTCATCATTCTGCTCGTTTGTTAGCAGTATCATCGGAGTAACCTTTTAATTATTATTATGTTTTATATTTCATTTACTTCTGCTATCAGATTGTTTAACAACCATGTTGCAGGATAAGCACCACGATACAGTTTTATTGGCTTTGACGGACTCTTATCAACAGCACAGACTACTTTGTAAGCAACACCACATGGAATATGATTTTGAGTTTTTGTTGTTGATGATTTATTAGGGTTGCATTGTGGTCCTTCAACTGATTCTAACAGCGATTCAAAATCGGCATCAGTTATAAAAGGAACTTTCATTTGATGATTAAAATGTTTGAATTTTAATTCTGATTCTTCTTTTGTTAGTAATGTGACAGCTTGTACGTTTTTACAATACTCGAGATGTTTGATTAACACTTCTTGTGTTCTACACCCGTGGAGGCAGCTGTAGCAGAATAATTTTTTATGCTGTGTTTTATTGTATTGACCACCAACTAGACCATTAAAATTCTTAATCCATCAGTAGTTACCATTGTAGAACAGCAGATTAATCGTATTTTGTCATGCTTTCTCGCTTATCAATCGAGGATAAATTTTATCTTGGTCATCAACACCAAAGACGTTAAAGCTAATATTATTTTGTTTTTCAAACTTTGGTATCTGACGCTTTAGCAGCGTAAGATGAATAGCAGGAGACTCGATTTGAATTTTTATCAGCAGGAAACATAGCTGATAGCACAGCCACATGAAGCATTTGTTATCATTATTTTTCACGTTGATTACACACTTTCTGTTTTTAATTTGTTCTGGTAGTTCAACAAACGAGGGACCTCTTAGCGGAGAGCATTTCGTCGTGTGAAATATTACAGATTTTATTGCTTCTAACTTCCAACCAGAACCAGATGAGGTATAATCTTCGATTTTCCTTTGGATCTTTTGATAAATTTCTTCTATTATTCTTTTTAAATTTGTACCTTTTAATATTCTCTTTGATCTTGCAGTGACATATGATTCAGCAAGTTCCTCATCATAATCGTATTCACCTGAAATATTTATCTTAATTAACACAACTTGGTATTGCACAAGTAAATTTAAACCACTATATTTGTTTAGTTCGTTTTGGATAACAGGTGATAAAATAGGAAATAAATCATCTGTTGACAATCCACCAGCTAGTGCGAGGTGATTATCAAATTCCCAACTTTTGTCATAACCAAGAAAAGCTGCTGCAGTTTGTTTGTGGACCATCAAGCTTCAATGTGATAGTGTCCTTAAACTTTTCATGCCTATATAACATAGCAGATATTTCTCTAATTGAACGTCAGATCAAAATTGTTAGAAACCAAAAATGATTTAACTAGCAATTAGAGAAGCGCTTATTGTATAGAATGACCCTGGAAAAGACTACCATATCACATATCAATAATGCAAGCGATCTCGAGATGTTTTGCTTTCATACCAAGTACGATTTGTACGCTGGAAATATATCAGGTGTTATTAAAAATACCCAAACTGGAGAGACAATCGGAAAACCGACTCCAGATGGTTTTTTGATCCGAGTGAAGAGGAAAGACGATGATAAATTTACTGAAATTCTCGCTCACGAATTTGTTGGACATTGTTTAACGGCAATATCCCAAATGGAAAACGCGTCTTTAATCTTAATGGTAAAAATGTTGACGAGCTGGTTAATCTCGATTTACAAAATGAGTTTCAACCACATCCCTACTTTAAACTTTATGAAGCGTCAGACAAAGGTTTAATCAGAAATATCAGAACAACAAAAAATGTTGGGTAACACTGATAGATGTTGTTATTTAACCGTCAGAGTTCGTGGAACAAATACACCATGGACAACTTATCTCATAGATTTATTTGCGAAACTTTTCATGGAATGATACCTGAAAGTTTTGTAATAGATCACATCAACAGCATTAAAACTGATAATCGTTTAGAAAATCTTGAAGCTATCACACAATCAGAAAATTGCTTGCGAGGTAAATATACCGGTCCAAAAAAGCCAGCACGACCAGTATTATCAATTTAAATTGAATCAGAAAACGAGATGATAATTCCATCAATGTCAGCTGCTAGTAAGACTTTAACATTTTATAAATTCAATAAAATCTGTCGCCAATGGTAAAACAAAATCAGCAACATCAAAACGTTTTAACATTAAAATCAACTTTTTATACCTCGATTAAAAAACTACTTCTTCAATAATTTTCCTAGCTTCATCATCTGTTACGCATTGTAATACCATTTTTCTATTAGCTCCTGATCATATTTCACGTGATACTTACCGTTTCGATAAAGTATTTTTTTATAATCAGTTAACACAATTTTGTGCTCATCTCAGATCTCAATAATAAATCCAACTTCAATCTCTTTTAGGTAGCTCATATCAAACGCTTTTCTCACAGCAGCTTCCTATTCTTCCAAATTTAAAATAGCACAGTTTGTAATAAAACAGTTTTTGTTGTTTACTTCATCAGTTGAAAAATTAAATATTGTTTTTATCACAAAACAACACTGTTCTTTGCTCATCTTATTTTATTCTGCTACAGAAAGTTGTATTTATTTCTTCAAAATACTAAAAAGCTCACATATCTGCTAAACAACAATGGGTGCGCTGCATTAGCAGTTCTTTATCATAACAAATGGCAATGTCACCATGCCTCGCAAACAGGTATTTTTGCTGCATGTTTAAAAGAACCTTATCTTCTGTTCCATGTGCAATTTTAAAATGGTAAGAAATATTTTTGATGGATCAGAGAACAGTTTTCTCATTTTATCTGCTAAAGTAGCTCGATTAATAATTTTGCATCAGAGAATGTATTTTTCTTTTTCCATTTTATTTTATTTTGCTACACAAAAATTGTATTTATTTCTTTAAAATAGCGGGCAGTTCTTTTGGTGTTAAACAACTATGGCAGTGTAACATTATAGTATCAAAATCGTATTTGACATAAATCAAATGATTATTATGCAACATATTCATTTCATTTTCTGTTAACAAAATATTGTGTTTTGTTCCTTCTCCGAATAACAAATTAATTTTTATTTTCCTTTTATCCTCTGCTGTTAGTTCATCGCTAAAACATTTTCTGATTACTTCTTCAAAAAGATGATTGTTGATGATATTGCCTTTGGTGTGATATCTGATTTCTGTCATTTTATTTTATCGATTTAGATGAAAGTAATATTGTAAGATGTTCAAATATTCTTAAGAGAATTTATGATGCACCAGAAGTAGAGCAAGCACAAGCAGCTGTTGAGGACCAAGGTCCCGATGATTATTATATTGTTCAGCAGATAGAATGTGAAGAAGGAGAGGTTATTGAAGTAGATTACGACAACAATGTTGCTGATAAAAAGCATCATGGTCGATCAGCAACTTGACGTTATGATGTTAAGTATCATCTGGAAAAAAAATAATACAAAAATTTAATTTTACTCCTGATGAGTATGAAAGCTTTTACTCAAGACTAAAATATTTTATGAACACTACAATACCAGGGAGACATAAAATATTAAATTTGACTTAATATTCGTTAAAATATTTAACCTGATGGGAGAACTAATAGAAGAAAGAAAACTTTATCTGATATCATTATGTAAGCCTGTCAAGTGTAAATCAGTACAAATAAAATACGAGAGAATTTATTCTGATATTATTAGAAACTTACAATAAGATCTCCTCCGTTGATGCTTTTTGTGATGCTGCTTGTTGGGACCCAAGACTTAAATACGTCAGAATAACCTCTCCATTTGACCAAACTTTTATCACTTCTTGTTCTTATTATCTGCTCGATAACAAAGACGTATTGATCAGTTTTCTGAAGCTCTTGCTCGTAAAAGCTACGAATAATATCCTCGTCATTAAGATCTTTTAGTTTATACGCCACAGGAATAGTTGTTTGTACTTTATCAACAACAAACACCTCCTCCGACCAGTTTGGTGTAAAACCTTTTTCAAATATTTTTTTTGTTAGCGAGATCCTAACTTTATCATATTTTTTAAATTTAAGTCTACGATACAAATTATCGTTTGCTAGCATCGGGTTATTAACAGCATCATTTGGTGTCATTTTGATCGAGCGATGTTTTGTGTTATTGTAATCAGAAACAATCTGCTGCAGTTTATCAACGTAGTTGTTGGTATTATTTGCTCTAAAATGCTTATTGATCCTCTCTTTTAGTGTTCGGTTAAATCGCTCTACAATAATGCTCTTACCCTCGTTTCCTGCTGTGTATTTTGTGATTTTATGCTGCTTAAGGAAATCTTCCAACTGTTTGTTGTAAAATTCAACACCATGATCTGTTAAAATTTGATTAGGTTTTCTTCTTCTGTTTAAAATAATATTATTAAACGCTGTTGTTATTGTATTTCCCATGTTATCTTTTACTGGCACACTAAACGCAAATCTACTTTGGATATCAACGATGTTTAACAGGTATCTATTAGCATTGTTGTAAGCAGCAACAGATGAAATGCCAGCAAGATCGAAAGCCCAAATATCATCAACAGCGTTTGCTTCAACACGCCTCCGAATAATTTTTTTTTTTTGGTTTGTGAAGCTCGCTTGCTAGTCCGATACCTAATTTGTATTTTGATCCTATTATTCCTTGTACAAATTTTCTATCGACAGGTTCTCTCATGTCCTGCGTTGTCATTGCATTAAATTCTTCTAACATCTTTTTATCATAACCGTATTTGTCACCTTCATCATCCCGATAGCAGATGTCATGTCGCATTGCAATAGCATCAACTTGATTGTAAGGTTCTTTTTCTGGTAGAGGATTATTGTTTTCATCAAGCTGCTCATCAAGCGGGTTCCATGGTCCTGTGTACTTATGTGCCTTTAGTGTCCAACCTCCTTTTGGTCTTGGAAGCTTACCTATTATTTTGTGTGTGTCAATCGCTCTTCCAATAACCTCTCTGTTATTGCAGCGTTTGAAGTATGTTACAATTTTACTTCCTTCGATGCAAAGATGACGATCATCTTCACAATTACAATGATTCATTTTATTTTTTTGTTTTATAATTTCTGTTAACATGGTGAATGTGGTTCAACAAGAACGATCTTACCAAGAGCTTCTCTTACCTTTTCTACTTCTGCTGCTACCAGAGGATCAACTAATTTCTTAAGAAAAATGCTCTTTTTCTTACCACAAACAGCGCATATGCTTTTTGCTACTGATCTACCGTTCTTTGTTGTTTCAACAACTCTGTCAACATCATCGGTTCTAGTTCTGCATTTCAAACAGTATGTTCTCATTTTTCCACTTTAGTGTTAGACAAAATTAAAAGTTATTTCATCATTAGCAGCACATGGATAAAAATCAAATTGGTTCATACAATCGGTAAACGACATTTCACATGTCATCTGCTTAATAAACATGATCAATAAAAACCACAGGTATATGTTTCAGTTGGTTGTATCCGGTTCTGCATTTCAAACAGTATGTTGTAATTTTTTTTGTACTTCAGTATTAGACAAAATTAACAGCGATTTCATCATTAGGAGCACTAGGATAAGAATCAAATTGAGTAATACAATCGGTAAATGACATTCCACTTGTTATCTGCTTAATGAACATGATGCAATAATAGCCACAGGCAGATGTTCCTGTTGGTTGAAGCTGATTAGAAGAATTTGTTTTATATATTAACGTGCACTTTTACAGCATCAGATGGTGGGAGACCAAATGAATCAAAATAATTATTTTTGTACAAAGCAACCCAGTGTGTACTAGATCCAACGTGAAAATTTTGAATATTTATAACACAAGAACTATTGTTCTTCATTTTACCTGGAAATTGGTTGTTGGAAAACTGTTGTTAACCAGAGCTATTTCAGTACCAGCAAAAGCAACATTTTCATCTGCTGCTGTCATTAAGTTACCACGTACCTCAAGAAAAGCTTTATGCGGTAAAAGAAAAAAATCTTCGTCTTTTGTGCTTATTGTTCTTTGCCCTTGTGTGTTTTGATTGTTTGAATCGTTATCAAGGTATTCTATGTATTCAAATTCTGTTGTAGAATTATCAAATTCGATTATTTTATTAAGATCAAGATAAGTTTTTGTTGACATTTTATTGTGATCTGTCACACAAAATTCTTGTTGTTTAAAATGATGGGATATCTAATCACGGTTGTGTTCTTGTTACCAAATTGCTTATGATCTGCTCACCTTGTTTTCATAACAATTTTGTTGTTGTTTTTATTATTGCCTTAGCAGTTTCTGGAGATGATCCTATTTCGTTTATAACCTGCATTATTTTTGCTTCTGTTGGTTTGATTTTTATTTTTTCTGTTATCTTTTGAGCAAAAGCTGTTCCTGCTGCTGATAAACTCCGGCTGCAAACGATTTTGTAGCTTTAGCTGCTATTGGTGCTACTTTGTTTTTGGTATTCCGGGTATCTTCTTTACTATTTTAGAAAAAAAATATTACTCCATAATCCTCCTCCAACAATTTTTCGATTATTAACTTTTCTTTGTTTCATTTTATTGTTTTCTGTTAGATCAAATTTTTTATGATCATCTGAAGTGCAGGTAGTATGTTACCTGCTCGTTATTTAAATCAATTGGCCGACCTGATTGATCTGTTCGGGACATTGTGATAGTTGAAATCTGACTTTCAACGTTCAGATGATAATAAATCATTTGTCTCGATTGAATCTGAAATAGAGATCCAGGTGGAACATTAGGATTAAACGAATAAATTGTTTGTCCTCTGCTTGCTTTTGCAGTATAAGATCCTTGTGCGATTGAGCAGTTAATCAAAATCGTGCTAACATCTGTGATATTAACAGGTAATTCTCAGTCGTAAGTAAATGATGCAGTACCACCATTATTTGAATAATAATGCTGCTTATTAAAACCTAAAAGCGAACCAATTGTTGTTGGTGTTGAAAAATTGACACTAAAATAATTTTGTAATATTATCCTAGCTCGCAGTGTGTTGTAGTTTGGTTCGAGAGTGAAATCATCAGAATTTACACCTTGATCTGTTAGTTGAAATTTGATTGCAGAATTTAGATCAGTGATGTTATAAGTAGCAGGTGGAAATTTGATAGTAGACCAGACGCCAGTTGAATACGTAAAATCATCGTTGTAGTTTTTCTTTACATTAAAAATAGAAGACCACATAGTTGCTTATATCAGTCCGATTTTGTATTGCACTTTAGGATGAAGCTCGATCGGTAGGTTGTAGTTAACAGAAAAATTAGCGCTATTTGAAGATGAAAGAATCAAGTAATAACGTTGCAGTTTGCATTTTTATTCTTTTTGTTACACTAAATCATTGTGGAGTATTCTGTACTCGTCAGTTGTTAAACTGCCGTTTGCTCGAAGATAATCAAGTATCTTAACGATCTCGTTGTCTATCTCAATACCAGTGTTGCCTGCTTCCTTTGATGCTATCAGCAGAATTAATTTGTTAACCATTTCTGCTTGATTATTAAAAATCTTAATGTTACCACCAACAAAAGGTGGAGGTCTAATTTGTCTTTTACCAACTTTAATATTTGTTTCATCAAGATATTTTTTATAAAAATTCTGACCGATAATCCATTGACGCTTTTTTGATTGGTTTCAAACTTGTATTTTTTTAATCATTTTCCGTCGTGAGACATTTTCATTCTTAATCTCTTGAAACAAATTTTTAAGTTCATCTTCATTCATTGTTTCCCATTCTGATATAACAGGATAAGGAAGTTTAATTTCTTGTTTTGCATCATCCCAATCTTTTTCTAACACACCAAGATTTAAATCTTGTGCAAGTTCTTGCTGAATATTATTTAAAACAGTTTGTTGTGCCTGCTGATGAGTGACGATTTTATTTTGTGTTCCCTTATTGCATCAATTGCCTTATCTTGATTTTTGTCAATAACACTCTTGAAACTAATTTTCTGGTCATCAAGCTGTTTTCACCTATTAAAGCTTCGGTTACTGGTTGAAACAATTTTGCTGTTTCTTCTTCTGTTAGTTTCCGACCGAGACGAGCAGCGGTAAAATCTTCCTTCAACTTCTTTCTTGATTCGATCAACTTTTTAGTTGCTCCTGCTTGTTCATTTTTTATAATTAATTTTTAGATTCATTTACCAAATAATTTTCGATACCACATCTGAACATCTTCTTACGATCTGATGCAAATCGATCAAGCACAAAGAAATTATTTTTGTTTTTTGTTGCTTGATGATAAAAATCAATTTTTTTTGGTATATTATCACACTGCTCACGTGCTATGTTTTGAACATCAGTGTTGTCTAGACCAGCAAACAGAATGAAACACCTGGTATTTCTTCGGATAAAACGATCGCTGTTTATAAAATCCTTGTGCAAGGTAAATTGTTTCTTGACAAATAAAAATACGATTTAATTTTTGCCATTTCCTTGTGCTCAAGTGGAATATCATCCAACACAATTATCGTTTGCTGACTCGCATCAAGCTCTGCTACTGAATAACATCCTCTGGTTCGCTTATAAAAACAACATCATTAATCAGACCAAATTCATCTTTCAGTTTATCATTGTATTCAGCAAGAAGTTCGTACTTATCTTGCTGTGGGTTTATTGTGTAAATATAAGTTTTATCAAAATTAAAAAAATTATTAAGTAACATGTTCATCAACATATTTGTTTTACCTGATCCCGTTCGACCTACAACAAGGTAATGACAATTTGGTAGATCGTAGTTGTGTTGATGTCTTATTACATTCTCGGTATCAAAATTCTCAATGCTCATGATTATTCTAGTACGCTATACAAAATTAACCAGTAATTTTATAACACAGTAATAAAATAAAATGAGTTTCACAAAGTTTGCAACATTAATCGGAGATGAAACTGTAACTACAACTACGACAGCAGGTGTTGATTTAACAAATTATCTTAAAAAAACTGGTGACACGATGACCGGAAATCTCAGCGTGAATGGTAAAAAGATAATAAATCTCGAAACTTCATACCCACCAGCAGACGTTGACAATACACAAGCAGCAAGCTTTGGACAACTTCAAATTTTAGGTTTATCAAAGTTGAGTATCAGCGGTGGTACAATGACAGGTGATATTAACATGACCTGTAAAAAGATAATTAATCTCGAAACAGCTTATCCTCTGCCAGTAGGTAATCTGTCACAAGCTGCTAGCTTGAGTCAGCTGAACACTGTTAACACGTTAAAAGTAAGTAAGAGCTGTGGCATAATGCAGGGTGTTTTATTCTTTACTAACGGGGGTAAAATAACAGGACTACCAACAAGCTAACCACCTCAAGATCTAACAGAGGCTATTAGCTATGGTCAAATTGACACAGCATTTTCAAATTATGTACCACGTGCTGGAACAACAATGAAAAGATCAATTAATATGGGAGGACATGTGATTCATGGATTAGATCAAGACCCACCAGGTAATTTAACATATGCTGTATGCTATAAAGTGTTAAGAGACTACGCTCTAGAACGAACTGGTGATATGATGCTAGGAAATCTTAATATGAACAGTAATTGCATAATAAACTGAGCACTGCCAACTAATAATGGTGATGCAGTGACGTATCAAACTATAATGAATTTGGAAGAAATAACAGTAAACAAAACTGGTGATACAATGACAGGAGCATTGAACATGGGGACAAATAAGATAACATCAACGGCAGTACCAACTAGCGGATCTAATTTAACAAATAAAGCTTACGTCGACTCTGTGTCAGGTGGTGGAACAAAACAAGTAAAAAGATAACGTAGGTCACATTCCACCATTAGCAACAGATTCAAATAACAGGACAGGATTTATTGCTAGCGCATCATCATCTTACTCAGGGTATAATCCTTTTAATGCCTTTGCTTATCATTTGTCATCAACTGCTGGTACAAACGAGTGGGTCACTAACGGAATATCAACAAACGTCTGGTTAAAAATACAATGCCAAAGTGCTGTTTCAGTTTGGAAGTTTATGCTCAGATATAGACCGTCGGGCAATGAAAAATTATACAATTGGCGATTGGAAGGATCAAACAATATTCTTTTTCAAGAACCAAATCCAACTTACGTTGGCAACATTGCAACTGAATTTATTCTACCAACACATGTTTCAACAATAAAATATAATTCATTCCGAATTTATTGTTTTAACGCTGAACCTGTAAATCCTGGGTTAACTTTGTTTCAGATTTTTACTCTTGATGATTTCGTGTAACCTAAAATAATAAAATGTCAGAGATCGTTGAAGTTTGTTGTTAGTTTTATAATAAAATATTTAACCCAAGTGTAATTTTAGTAACAAAAGATCATCCTGCTAGTCCAGTAGGTACACCTGCAGTTTCTACTCCGTTAGATGAGCTGCATAATATGAAAACAAATGTGATTATGGATGAAGCAGATAATGAAAAAGAAAAAAATTATCTGATCAGCTGAGAGATCAACTGAGTCGGTACGAGGCTCTTGTTAAATTTTGTACTGATCGTGCTAATGAAGAAGCAGGAAGATCATTTGAAGATCTGTTGCATAATACTGTTGCATAATATTATTCTTGAGTTTAATCAAGAAACAATGCTTTTAATAATGCTTTCAAAGGTAATCAGGAAAAGAAAGTTTGCTGACAAAGAAAAAGAATAAATAATAGACAAAACGCGGAGTGCCTTGATGACAATGCAGCAAGACAAAAAGTTTTCTCTTAACAAGAGCCCAAAACTAAAAGAACATTCTGCAAAACGAAGATTGTTAAAGAAATAGGTCTCCATTATAATGATGTTGAAACTATATTAAAAATTCATGATGAACCAAATGATGTTGATGCTCTTGCAACGTCTTATTTTGTATTAGCAGCAGACGCATCACACAAGACAGAATTTTCGTACAGCGAAGATGAGATTTATACCGTACTGGAGGCTACTGAACGAATCGAAGAAGCGGCAAGTAAGTTAACAAAGGAAGAAAAATAAAAATGTAATAAAGATCTTGGTGAGTTAAAAGAAATTAACACAAATATAAAATGGCATTTGGAAGCAGAATTTAAACCTGAAAGACTTAGAAAAGTTAAAATAAAAAATACGCTGATGATCTTAATAAGCTTTTAAATGAAAATAATAATTAAAAAAAACTTGGAGAACTTATAGCAAAAAACTCGGTTTGATGTTAAGTGATATAATTTTATCAACATAAATTGTTCAAGTCGATCTAAACACACTTGCGACGGTTTTGTTGTAATGGTAGCATCAGTGGCAAATAAACCAGAATTTTCTTATGGTGAAGCTGAAGTTTATTCAACAAATAGTACAGCTCTTAGGATTATAGCATATATGTCAGCAGCACAAAAAGATGAAAAAGAAAGATTTTACAAAAATCTCAGTGAAATAAAAGAAAAAAACAAAAAATAACATGGAGTCTTGGATTTGAACTTGGTAAAGATTATCTTAGAATAGTAAGATTAAAACAATATTTGGAGACAGTGATGAATCTTTTAGATGATGATAATGTAAAAAAATTTGGAGAAACTATATCAGCAAAACTTGGTATAAATGTACAAGAAATTTTATCAACTGATAATGTCATTCTCGATACTTTTGCTACAGCATATGGAATTGTGCGACAATATCTTACTGTAAGGGGATACACATTTGCTACAATAGCTTAAGCAATGAAATACATCGACATATTTGAAAATTTAGTTGCTGACAGAGTTAATGATATTATGGGAGTTCTAAAGAAAATTCACTTCAAAATACAAACTGATATTCTTTTATCTATTTCAGAAGATCAAAAAATTTTAAGAGACTTAACTTCAACAAGATTTGATAAATACCGAATATTTTTATTTGATATAACAAAAAAATATTTTAAAACATTGATTGATAAAGAAGCAGCATCTGTAAATAGTTATGAAATTAATCTTACAGACACAATCCAATCAATTTAATAAACTGAATTAAAATAAAATGAAACAAAAAACTAAAAAGGAAGTTATTGATTTGAATCATATTTCACACAACATTCCAGATAATGATCGAAAAGAATTAACCGCGTACTACAATTACTATCATAAAAAAAGCCTATTGTGCTAAAAAAGGTTATAGGTACTGTGGTCGAGTATTAAAACTTATTTCTTATCTCCTAATGGCACTAACGGCTGATGGTGCTAATAATATCCGGTGTAGGTATTGCATTAAACGTAAGAAGTAAAAAAAGTAGAACCAAAGTAAAAAAAAAAAAAAATAAAAAATAAAAAAATAAAAATGCTGCTTGTAAACTCGCGCTTATAACCTACAATAATATTTTAAATCAATTTCGTACATATCTCCGAGGTGAAAGAAACATCACGTTGGATTTGATACAGGAGTTTAGAGCCAAGGACGATATGCTTAGCGATCTGCTTCCATTGAGACTATCACATTATGAATCTCAGTATGAAAAAGAATACAACGAGTTTAATGATCTATCAGGTCGATCTGTTCTAGTATATATTTTGTCTAACACTAACAAATAATAAATGACAGAATTAACATAATTGATCAATGAGATATCAGAAGATAAAACTGTAATCAACGTTGGAAACAAACACACAAAAAAAGAATTATTCCGCTATTTTACAAAATTTATCCGCTGGTGGCATTAATCGAAGATAAAATTAGCGGTTCTTGTTTCAAATCAAGTAAAAAAATAAAATTGTCTTTGGTAAAAACTGATAAAAGTGATTATTTTAATTTTTAGTTCTTTGAACGGTAGCAGTTGGTGATTTAACTGATAGATTTTGTGATCCGATTAGTAAAGACAAATACACAAAAATATCTATCAGCATAGAAGAAAATACAGTTTACAAAAATAGACGAGAAGTAAATGCAAACAGGATAATGAAGGTTATTACTCCAGGAAATAAGATAAGCGGTAAAATCAAATTGTCATTGTACGAATATGAAGATGACATTTACTTACTTGCTAATGCAGAAAATATTACGGTAGAAGAGCAATTACCCGAGTATTATGATTCAGAATAAAACAAAAATAACTTACAATAAACAGTAAACAATAACAAAATGATTAATATTGTATGATAGTAGTAGGGTAAAACGCAGAATTATGGCTCACAGGTACTATTTTGATTTTTTTGTTCTTGCACAATGACATCAAAGGGCCGAGCGATAGCGAGGTCCTGAGATGTCGCTGTCAAGTAAAACAAAAATCAAAATAATACTTGTGAGCCAGAATTGACCTTTTATAATACTACTATAGTGCACTGGAAACCAGATAAAATAATGGTCGGTAAGGACAGGAATTTTGACCTGCAGCAACGACGTAGCAGTACCGGCGTAACCTCGTGTCACATGCAAGAAATCAAAGAAAGTAACAGAGTATAGTGACATGACAAGAAAACTAATGATTTTGGGAAGGTTTGTCCCAACAATCTTACAAATCTTTGCGGGAGAACAAAGAACAATACTGCAAGCAGCCTGATGAAGATGGGAATGAATCTAAAGTCAGATATACAGAATATGAATATCAAAATTACAAGCGAAATTCATGGCGATCTAAGGTTAAGATAAAGGGCCCGATTTGAGAAACAGAAAAGACTATTCAAAATAACATTAAGAGGCTTGGAAGGAGGATACTACTACTAATCATCATCATCAAACAAAAAACATTTTTTATCCTGAGAGGAAAAACTAAATTTTTTCTATAGTCTATAAAATGTCCACTACATAAATTAAATATTAATATTTACATATATACAAGAAGGAATGTATAGCATAAACTTCTTCAATCGCGCATGCTCACATGTCATGTGATACTAACACAATAACGTTGGAAATGAAACATGAAAGTATTATTGATGCCATAATAATCAGACTATATAGAGTTCAAAACTAATTGAAGAGCTTCCACTAATGAAAATTATACATAAAATCTTCAGCACGTATTTCAACATGATAGAGATTTCACACCGGCAACATTGCAAATACGATGTTGGTATGCCGTATATGTCCCTCTGCAGGATCTAAGTTCTAACGATTAGAGGGCCCCGGGCGACCGAGTGGTCTAAGGCGCTCGCCTTTACAGATCACTCACACATCTCACCTCTGTCCTCTTGAGTTCGAGTGTCGACTCGACTAACATGGATATGTGAGGAAGTTTGGCAGTAGCTTCCAGTGGGTCGGTGGTTCTTCCCGGTGTCTTCCCTGGTTCTTCCTCCACCAAATATACTGGCCAACATGTATACCCTATCACGTGCTGAAAAATGGCGTTATACCCAACATAAACAAAAACAAACAAAAATCTAACGATTAGCTTACACTCTGTATAATCATAGATTCAATGTATTTCCTATTGAAATTGCCCAGCGAGTTTTGGAGCTCTTAGAAAGTGCCAGTTTATATATTCACATTGATTTTCTGCATTGCTGACAGGATTAATATTTATAAAAAAAGAGCAAAAAACTTCAGATCAAAGCAAGTGCCTGCATTTGAGTCTAACATTTCAACTAGTACTGTAACTAATTACCAGGCGCAGGAAGACTCATGTTTCCTACGATAAACTGGTTTTGTATGTGTACTTGTGGATCTGGAATACGTCTGGCACGATCATTATCATCTCCGTCGCGATGCTGAATTTGATTGAGTCTGGAACGTCTGATATTGTTATCATCATCTCCCTTGCAATGCTTACATTTGTTCTTGGCTTCATACGCGATGAAAGAAATTGTGAGGAGACAGTACATCACAAAAATGATTGACTCTGTCACCACTGACCCGTTAAGAAGATGATTTTCACATTTTTTACAGTTCTTCTCACACCCAGCTATGTATGTTGTTGTGGTTGAATAAAGTCCAAATCCTGGAAAGTAGGCCATATTTACATAAATTTATATAATATTACCAACTTAATGGGTAGAACATTATATTGAATAGAATTCATACACCAAGAATATAGCAATAAAATTGATACACCAAGAATATAACAATAACTCTGATACACCAAGAATATAGCCATAAAATTGATACACCAAGAATATACCAACATAATTTATACACCAAGAATATAGCAATAAAACTTTAATTGATAGTCCCTGATCCAAACTTTATATTTTATATCTTTTGAATGATTTTAATATCATCACATTAAAGTTGCATATTTAATGAAAGTTATATACTAATAATATATACTAAGCTATGTTAGAACTGCTTGAAATGCTTTTCATATATGATCTGCAATATATATATATATATATATATATATATATATATATATATATATATATATATATCAGGCTGGAATTAGGTCAAAACACTTTTGTGCTGTGCGTGATATGCACAATAAACACTTCTTTAAAAATTTTTTACACAAATTTGTTGGGCTGATGGCAGCATAACATATATATGTAGTTTACCCGTTTTAGACCATTTTTAATTTTGTTTTCTTTCTTTCTTCTATTGCTTATCCTTTATTTGTTTATTTCCCCGTCATTTAAACACGTAGGAGTCAAGAATTCTTCTTGACGTTTGTGTTTAGTGTGTTTTTTGTGGATGTAAATTGTTTCTTCCCCTGACGAAGAGCTTGTTTAGCTCGAAACGTTGGGAAACTGTTTTGTATTTGCACCGTTATAAATTTTGTGTCAATATATATATATATATATATATATATATATATATATATATATATATATATATATATATATATATATATATGACATTACGACATACAAGGTCTACAAGATATAGATTTAAACTTGTATTTGCTGCTGATTTTAAAATTATGCTAAAGTCTGATTAGGAATATTTTGCAAAAGTTATCCTGTTAAAGATGATAATAGCGCGAAGCAGATATTTTCAATCGTTGCTACTAATTGTGGATCATTTGATAATGTATGAAATGTAAAAAATTTAAAATTACATCAAGATTTTCAAACAATAGTTACCCTATAGCATACGTCAACTTGGTCATATGGGTGCATTTACGGATCGTAAATAAACTATGAATTGTTCTTCTAAATTTTAATACTAATATAGCTTAACCAAAGTCTATTCATTACTGATTGTTGAATGCTCTGCAGCTTAGTTATCATCACAAAACTTATACACGAAACTTATTGATTGGTATGTACTTTCATAATGACGGCCATATAATTAACTGGGTCAAGACAGGAGGATGTCGTGTTTAAACATTAGCAATGTAGGGTATTACGAATGTTATTCATCATCATCATCTTTATTTCCTTCCGTAGAAGATTGCATGATATAACAATAAATCATCTGAATACAATCAATAAATAAGTACCAGAATAAAGAAATGAATACAAAACAAACAAACACGAATTAAAAAAAAAAAAATAAAAAAAAAAAAAATTGTGAATCCGGGCCGCCTTAGAACCAACATCAATTACTTCGTACATACAATAATGTCAGGAGATCTATAGTGTGAATATCATAACATTGTTCGTCTATGATATAAAATAGAATACTAGAACATAGATTCTTACAGTATATCCATCATTAAAGTGTTCCTCAGCTGCATAAGTTGCAAGTTTAAGTACCTTATTTGCAGAAGATAGCTGCACACTGCATGACAAAGTATGCTGCATACAGGGCGAATAACTTGGAGTTTTCTTTGTCGATTACACCTGCTGGTAACCTTTTACCTAGAAGATATTGCAGTAGCAGCTCATCTTCTGCATTAAATAACGTAATATGCAGGCTCAGTGGAAAGTTATCAGTCAGGAAATCCCAGAAAGAGTTTCTGAAATCCGACATATAAGGACAAGCAACACAACAATGAAGTATCAAGTCTGTATAAACATTCCCACATCGAATACACATATCGAGCTGTGTTTGAGGAACAGCAGCCCATAGTTTAGCTACATATGTAAATACCTTAGTGTGCTGTCTGGTTTTAGCAGACTGCCATACTGAGGCAGGTCGCAAGGATTCGTGTATCGAAGAGAATCTATCAAAATCTGCTTGATTAGACATACGAACTCTCCAGAGGCTATTTTCAAGACCAGCAATTTTTGACCTTACAATTTCTTTCCAATTTTGTTTATCTGGAATTTCGGAATGCTGCAAATAATCAGTTAGATACTCAAGCAAGTCAAACTTCTTTAACGTATAATATAGATTTGAAATTAACCCGTAGCTTGACATGCATCCGCTCAAAATGAAGTGAAATAACGCAACGTTAAACACACGTTTAGTATGTACGTTATTAGGCATCAAACACAATCTGTGTAAAAACATCAATTTTCTTCTATCAATTTCGGACTGAGCTGATGTCCATCCTAACATTCCCAGAGCGATGTTTGATCTTGTATGTGTTGGGAAGCCTTGTAAATGCTTGGCAACATACCTCAGAGTTTTATCCAATGAAGAGAGGTCACTTTTTGAAATATTAAACCATAATTCACTTCCATAAAACATTGAAGGAAAAATTACCTTTTTGATCACATTTGCAGCAACCAAAGGATTTAAACCATTAGGTTTAATGCCAATACCAAACAGACCGTGAAAAGATTTTTTCCCTTTCTTGCATGCATCGAGTATTGCGTCATGCGACGTCAGCTTTGAGTTAATCCGGTGTCCCAGGTGTGTTGCCGAATCAGTAACCGGCAAACATGACGGCCCAAGATACCATTTCATATTGACATAATTCTTGTATTGGGGACCGAAAATGATAATGTATGACTTTGTGACACTAAGCTCAAATCGCCACTTATTGCTGTAGGCGTATGCTATATCTAACAGCTTTTGTAGATTGCTAGGATATATAGCCAAAAGTGAAATGTCATCAGCTAGGGTTGGATTTCCCACAGCTAAGGATCCAATCTTTGCTCCAAATCCACTATTCTCTAACTGGAGCAGCAAGTCATTTATAAATATTGTGTACATCAAGGTTGATAAAACACCCCCTTGTCTCACTCCTTGGCCAATTGAGAACCAGTCTGAAAATTGCCCATTGACAAGGACTTTGCTCTGTAAATTTATATACATGTTAAAAAATATCAAAAGGGATTTACCCGTAATTCCCAACATGAATAATTTAAAAAGTAACCCTTTGTGCCACACGGTATCAAATGCCTTTTTTGTATCAAGAAAAGCAGCAAAACCCCGTGAAACCATGTTTACATTATATTGTACTGATTGCAACAGCGAAAAACTCGCTGTTGTGCAGCCTAAACCTTTTTGGTAACCATGTTGTTGTGAACTGGGTATATTAGAATTAAAATCTTTGAGCCAAGTTACCAAACGTTCATGAATAATTTTCTCAAAAGTTTTGTAGATAACAGGCAGTAAAGTAACAGGCCTGTAACTTTCGAGGGAGTTCTTTGATCATCATAGCGCGACATTCAATCCGTGTTATATTGGAACATACGTTATGCTTGACCTCGTCAAAAAATATCCACCTATTTTAACATTGTTGTATGTATTTCTGCGAGCGTTTATATTATGATCTTCCAAGGAATATTGATCTTCGAGGAAAGAAATAAACTGTATAATCGTCATTTAAAAGTATGTGTAATCAAATTCTCAAAGATGACACACACTGCTGAAGTAATCGGTACCGAACGCCTACATGATCTGTATGACTTGTACTTTAAAAGAGAAATGTTTCTACCTTACATCTTTTGAGGAGCTAATCTATTCTTTACCTTGGCAGTGTGGCTTTTTCATTTTATACTGTCATTTACAGCTACAAATTAAATTTGAAAAAGAGGATTTGCACTGCTAGAATAATTATTTAGTTTCTTGATAGGAATATTTACTGCAAGACTAAATATTTACTTACCAGCAAAGCAAAGAGGTCCCTCTACACTCAACATAGTGTAGAATACAGCTCTACCTATTATATCTTTGTACCCATACTTAATGAATGCCATTATACCTAGCCCATATATCAGGTTAAGCAATCCATGAATTCCTGTATACAAGGGTAACGCGGAGTTTGCACCACAATATTCTAGGTTGATAAAACCTGTAAATATAGGATAATAGATACACATATATCGATAAATAAGCATGTTAATATTAACCAAAAGTAACTATTTGTGGTCAAATAGACACATATTATATACATTCGTCAGTGGCAGACATGATGTGTGAATTGAACGTCTGGTGACTACTAAATATAGATTTAACAATATAAAATTGAGATTAATAATTAATTAAATACACTATTTTGTGATACACGTTCACAAAGTCTCAGTTGCCTCATATTACCAGGCTGGAAAATAATCTATTATTTTGGATACAACTGTTGGACGATGAGATGAAAAGCATTAGATACAGGATGAACCATCATTGACATACCATATTTGCTGATTAAATTACATTTAAACATAAATAGACCATTGTGAGATGAAAAGTCCGACGTATTGCTGAGAGTGGTTATAAGAAGAAAATTAATAATAATAATATTCAAAATTTTACTAAATTAGGAAGAAATCTACAATGGATTGAATAAATGCATTTCATTTCAGTATCAATGAACATAAGTAAAATTCACATGGTCACAGACAACTAATTATTTTACAAGCTACGGAACCAGCTTATATGATGTGGACACATTAGTCATCCTGTTAAATAGAATGAAGGTTGCTGATTGGCTCAAAATAATTACAGAAAAAATAACCTAATTTTTTCAGAAGAAGCCTGCGTATGGGTAAATTGTGCACAATGGTAGACTTGAACCTAAAACAATTTTCATTTTATCACTGTCGTCGCACAGGCACTACCTAACGTAAAAGGAGTGATCTCACTGGGCCGGAGTTTTATAGCTGGTGCCGTAGAGTGAACTTTATAAAATTAAAAGTGAGACACGCAGCATATAAATTTTAATCGTTTTAAAAATGTAAAGGTTTATTTTTGGATAGATCATGCATAGGATGTAAACATGCTTTTGCCGGTTTCGGCAAGTAAGTATAATAATTTTGCAAAATATTAACATTGCGATTTCAGGAAATTAAATTAGTTGTCTATGCCCATATAGCTTGAAACTGAATTAAGACATATAACTCAATTTGACAAATACATTTATATTTGACTGTTGTATTATTTTTTCTTTGTAATTGATATATTTTATTCATATTATTTTAGTGCGTCTGTTGACAAGATCTTTTTCAAGCGAAGGTAAAATTCGTATTTAAAAATAAAGTGGACATTATGCCATTTTATTCATACAATATTTGTTTGAATGTTTTGAAAAGATCCTTTCAATACGTTAGAAAAACTGTCGTAGCTTTTAGGATAAGTGACAGATGCAAACATCTTTAAGAAAAGAAATAATACAATGCCACAATTATCGTCTTCATTGGAAGAATTGCACATCAGAATAAAATGAATATGTATCAAAACGGCAGTCGGATAGATAAATTTTATAGGTACGTTCACGATTTAGATATTGACTTGTCACTTGTTATAAAATTTAATCGTTGGACTAAATGTATCTGTAATGATCTGTTTTATGCATAAAATGTTTGTGAAGTAGTCCTTTAGTAGTTGTTGTAAGTAGTAATGGGGGACTATAAAGGGTATAAAATGACCCTCTGGACTCAATGGGACTCAATGGGAATTTAACATTATGCCGCCATTTTGAAACTATGACCCTATGAGGGGAATGGAAAATACACAGTCCGACCATCTTAAATTGGATCTATATGTGCAAAAGGGGAATGTAAAATTAATCCATAGGATTAACATTGTTAGACAGTTTGGTGGGGTTGGGGGTGGGGGAATGGGAACTATAGTGTCCATAGGATTAATATCGTGGGACAATCGAGGGTAAAAAATCCCTCAGGCCTCAATGGGAATTTAACATACACGACACCATTTTAAAATATGACCATATTGGGGGGGGGGATGGAAATCCAATCTCTTATCATCTTTGGAGTGGGGCTATTTGGGTTGAAAGAAGAACTTAACATTAGTGCATATGATTAACATTTGACATTAGTGCATACGATTAACATTGTGAGACAGTATAGGGTAAATGGGAACTATAATGTTATAAACGTTGAAAGGGTTAACACTGTAGGATAGTCTGGGCACAAGAATGACCATCAGGCCCTAAAGGGGAAGGCAATGTTAAAAATGTTTACAGGGTTAACATTAGATGGCAGTCTGGGCACTAGGGGAAAGGCAATCTGAAATATGTCCGTAACATTAATATAGCCCTATGCCGAGAATAGAATTTATTATAAACTCATGTGAAAGGGTTGTAGTGTACGTTAAGGTGAGTGATCCTTACAATCCAACACACTATTTTATATTACTCAACGCTGGAGTGAAAGACCATTTTCATTTTAAAGTGTGTTGCAAAATATTGCTAATGTTAGTGCCATATAGAGCAAATTTGTTTTTTTACTTTGTTACCAATGTACTGTTTTCGTTTCTGTCGCCCTAGATTTTATATGTTCAGTGAAATGTTTCCTATTGTTATGCGCTGTTGGTGAAGATCAGACTTTGACGGAAGATAAAGTTTTCGTGTACTTTAAGGTTGTTACATTTTCTGGTTGGTTAAGAAAACAGGTGACATCATACATTGTTCTGCTACTAGACTAATTGATCGACAGAGCAAAACATTTGAAATGATTGACCAATACCCATTTTAACTTACCAACACACAGTCTTACTTATCAACACCCACCTCTACTGGCTAGCATCCACAAATACAGGCCATCACTCTCCTCCATTGACAAGCACATACCTCTACTGACCTATACTCATACCCGTTGACCAATACACAGTGTTACTCACCAGCAATCACATCTACTGACCAACACCCATAGCTGCTGACCAGCTCCCACACCTACTCACCAACACATCGTGTTACTGACCATCACCCATCTCTACTGACCGATACTCCCCTATACTTACTAACACACATTCTTACTGACTAGGATCCACATCTACTCACCAGCACCCCTATGGTAATTAAACAATGAGGGGAACTATAGCCTTCTATAGACATTAAACAGGATGGAGAGAAGACAAAACTCTACAGGCATTGGCGTACTTTCACAATCCAACACTCAGGCCCTAAGGGTGGCTAGCTTTTGCAATCCAAGAAGTGTGTTGCAAAATATTCAATGTCAGTTTGGTTCTTCACTTTGTAATACTGTATTCATTGGTATCGCCCTAGATTAAATACATTCACTGAACTGATACATATGGTGATTCTCTTTTGGTGAAAAAAGAGAGGTGAGAGGTTGCTACACTGTAAAGAAGATCAGACTTTGGCGTTATGAAACGGTTTTTGTCAACTTTAATAGAGTTCAAGAGAGTTACATTTTCTGAGTTTGAAAATAGGAAACAACATATATTGTTCTGGTATAGAGTGATTTTCGAGAGAGCAAAACCCTTTGTTTCTTCACTTTGTTATAAATGTGCTGGAGTGTTTGCAGGGGGGGGGGGAGGGAGGAAGGGAGAATCGTCGGTAAAAGTCACACTATAGCACTCCAGGATTATTTTCATATGTACCTGCCAGCAAATTAACTTTGGGAACATTTCGAACGATGTTTTGCAATGTCGATCAATCAGTCTTATAGCAGAACAATGCAGTTGCTTGCTGTTTTCTGAAACAAACAGAAAATGCAACAAACTAAAAGTACACGAAAACCTTATCTTACGCCAAAGTCTGACCTCGTTTGACAGTGTAACAAAGTCTCGCTGTTCACCGACAGCACATTAAAATAGGTAAAATTTCACTGAACATATGACGTCTAGGGCGACAATAACGAAAACTGTACATTGAAAACAAAGTGAAAAGCCAACTCTGCTCTATACAGCGTTGACAATGGATATTTTGCAACACGTTTGAAAATGAAAATGACTTTTCACATCAGGGTTGAATAATATAATATAGTGTATTGGATTGTAAGGATCACTCACCATCACATACCCCATACAATCCTTTCATACGAGTTTGCATTAAATTGCCCTTGTCGGCATAGGGCCATGCTAATGTTATGGACATTTTTAACATTACCGCTCCCCTTGTACCCAGATTGTCATCTAATGTTTAACATTACCTTTCCTACTGAGGCCAGAGGGTCATTGTCGTGCATGTACTCTATTGTAGACTTGAAAAAAGAAGCACCTACATAGAGAATTGAGGGAATGGTGTTTCAATAGATGCCAGCGTTTTGTTAATGAAATTAGTAATGTGAAATATAAAAAAATATATGCCAGAATTGATTTCAGCCATTAGATTTCGAACAAAAGACATATCATTACGTTTAGGAAATTAGCTTGGTTTGATTTGGCGTTTTACGGCACAGCAACACATAAAGATGTTTTCTATGTCCGAAGCAACTGGCGTAAAGTGCCTTGCCCATGGCCAGGGGTACACCATACTAGGCGATCAGGGTTGATTTGATGTTAGGATTTGAACTCGCGCCCTTCTGGTTTATAGACAGACGCGCTAACCTCTAGCCAGCTAACGGCTTGCTCGGAAATTAGTGAACTTACCTATTATGATCTGCGTGAAAGCGAAACTGCACCACACAAATCCGCTAGCAAACGCGATAAATTCTGTGGAAAAAGAATTCTCTTTAAATATTTCCGTAAATTTCTTAATCAATAAGTATGAATTTGTTTGGACTGAAAAGAATTATATTGATTTTCCTCTTGGACGTCGTAATAACGTTAGGCATTGTTATTAGCGTGTCA
This sequence comes from Margaritifera margaritifera, assembly GCA_029931535.1. Lineage (NCBI taxonomy): Eukaryota > Metazoa > Mollusca > Bivalvia > Unionida > Margaritiferidae > Margaritifera > Margaritifera margaritifera. The sequence continues at coordinate 1,268,546 of JAQPZY010001218.1, read as the reverse complement.
GTGTTACGCATTCATATCCAGAATTTGATGACGTGTCTGTATTCAACACTGTATATCATTTTGTGATATTAAAGTGAAACAAGCATTCGTTTAATATGTGGAATATTACTTGTATACGATAAGAAAATAAAATAAACTTTTCAGAGTAATAAGAGATAAACTTGTCTCAGTGTCAACAAGGAACCTATCACTAAATATTTTCTTGTGTGTGCGTAATTAATGAAAGTATGCTTCATAAAAAAAGTGTAGACTTAATTACCTGCAATTTCCTTGTTTGAGGTCATTATTTACGAATCACAGTTTTGCCAACCTTGATACAGCTGTGTACCTGTATAATGATAAAGAATAATATAATTAGCAGAGTGGACAATGACAAGCCCTATTGATAAATTTTAAACTCAATTTCGGAAACGGCGAAACACTAACCAGGTCATAAAGGATATAAAGACACAAAAATTAAATTCGGAAACACACCGAATTCAGAACTACATTGATGCTGCACAACTTTTTTTTATTACTATCCAACACCCACGTTTTGATTACAATCCAACACCCACTTTTTGATACTATCCATTACCATCTATCTTTTTCTTTTTTTTTTGCGGGGGGGGGGGGGGCGTCCTTTGACGACAATTGGAATTTAACATTACGCCACCATGTTGAATAGAGTTATCACGACAAAGGGAATTTAACATTACGTTATGTACTATCCAATACATAGTGATTTCCTATCCAACACCCACTGTTTAACTGCTATGCAACAAACAACTTTTTATTACTATCCAACACACCCTTTATGATTATTATGCAACATCTACTTTTTGATTTTTATCCAACACCCGCTTTGTGATTACTATCGAACACCCACTTTTGTCGGGGGCGGTATGGCAACAAGGGGAATTTAACATTACGTAATGTACCATCCAATACTTAGTGATTTACTATCCAGCACCCACGTTTTGATTAATATCCAACACCCACTTTTTGATTACTATCTTATACGCATTTTTTGATTAATATCCAAAAATAACCAATTTTTGATTACTATCCAACACTAACTTTAGGAATACTATCCAACACGCACTTTTTGATTTCTATCCAGCATCCACTTTGTGATTACTATGCAACAACCACTTTTTTTTGTTGGGGGGGGGGCGGTATGGCGATAAGAGAATTTAACATTACGGCTCCATATTGAAAACTTTATAGCGACAAAGGGAATTTAAAATTACGTTATCAACTATCCAAAACTTAGCGATCTGATCTGCTATCCTGCACCCACGTTTTGATTATTATCCAAATCCCACTTTTTTATCACTATCCAACACCCACTTTTTGATTACTATCCAACAACGACTTTTTTTTGGAGGGGGGCGGGGGCATTATGGCGACAAGGCGACTTTAGCATTTCGCCTCCATGTTGAAAACTTTATGGCGACAAGGCAGTTTAACATTACGTTATGTACTATCCAATACTTAGTGATTAACTCTCTAACACCCAATTTTTGATTACTATCCAATGCCCAATTTTAGGTAATATCCAAGTATCATTTTTAGATAATATCCAACACGCCGTGATGCGACCAATACTTATATGTTTATATTTACATACACATAAACATACTAACACACCACACCAAAGCAAAGGATAGTAGTGTTTATATACACACTTTATCGCACAAAATGTATTTTAATTTTTGTTAGTTGTAAACAGACATAGACGCATACATACACAAATACACACACATAAAATACATATAGTGGCAATGATTGCGAGTAGTATTTCTCTTTTCGAAAACAAACTGGTGGTCCTGAAAAGGGCCCTTATGCTAGTTAACCAAAGGGGTTAACATCGGTGGCACCACTTCACTGTTCTCCGGCGTAAGCTTCTTCTCACTGCTGGTTAATAGACTAAAATACGCTTCAGGCACCCTTGCCTCTCTACAAAGATTAGTCTCTTCCATACAGCTGTATCTGTGATGCGTGTGATCGCCCACAATGCCTTGACATATACCAGGAAGTCTGGATTAAGCAGCATGCTAGAAATGATGGTCCTTGGCTCCAAGTTTACCCACATCTTGGGTTGTCTTGAGAACAGATGACACAGTGGGCCAACTCACCTCTATGTATAGTCTATGATCGGATCGAAACGGATTGGAATGTTCTACCAATCAGAACGCGTGTAACATATTTCAGTCAGGACCTGTTGTCTATCTTCCAATCTGCATACAGCGCACACGTAACGTCACTTCAGTATATATACGCACGAGCGTTCCTACGATGCACCATAGGTGAAGAGTTCAAGTGAAATACCTATGGCTGAAATAAAGATTGGGGTGCATCTGCAGTGAATACTGCTTATACCCGGAGTGATAGTACTACTACTACTAATACTGCTACTGCTGTAACAAGTATTCTTCCAGAAGAGAATGAATTCAATTTGACTTTGTGCGAATGTCGGATGTTCGCAAGAATTTTTGCCGGTGGTAGTACCACATTTACCTCCTTCGTATCATTACGAGTCTATGATGATTTCAGAAAAAAAAAAAAACTAAAACACAAAAAAACAACAGAAGGATGAGTTTCGAAAGTTTTTTTGGAACGTCAGAAAGAAGATAAAATATATGTGCTCTACAAAAACAACAACAAGAAGAAGAGGAATAAGAAAACATGAAGATGAGAAGAAGAGGAATACTTTGAACAGTGAGAGGAAGGAAGAGAGTGAAAACAAATATATTAGTTTGTTACAAAACATTTTGGCGGAGTAAAACACCTGAAAGAAATGTATCAATCTTCTTTAGCCAAACTGATGAGAAAGAGACGTTCATGATCCATGATTTCTAAACTTTCTAGGACTACATGGAAGTTTACCACCACCACTGAGAAGCCAGCATCAGTAGTAGTAGGAGATGCCAGCATCAGTAGCTGTAGTCACTAGTACCACTACACTACTACAGCAGCAGTAGGAGGAGTAAACGCTCCTTCTCCTTGTTCTCTTCTTTCTTGAGATAATCTGAAGACCAATGTCCTTCTTCTTGACATTCATAACCGGTATCTTTACTTTTATCTCTCTTTTCTCCTGTCTTAATGTTTTCGTTTCTTTGACGTTGTGGACATTTTGAAGCCCAATGTAATTTCTCTTGACGTACATAGCAGGTATCTTGACTTTTATCTCGAGTGATTATTCAGTGACTTGTTGGAAGTGTACTTTCGAACGATTGTCTGTAAATCTCTGACGAGAAGTGTGATCTGTTATGACTCTTCCATCTTCACAGATTGAAAACTGAATGAGTGCATTCTCTTAGGGGTAGGGAGTCTCTCTACACATATAGGGAGAAAGTGTGTACCCGAGTCAAATCACATTTTGAATCAACATGAAAAGATCAAACCTTTCCAACGAGAAACCAGAAGAAGCCTCATACACTGAGGAAGCTATTAGCACAAGTTCGCGCTAGCAATTTTGAAGAAGACATAAGTGATGTTCAGCCAAAACAATCAAACTCCACTACAAGACCTAGAGAGTCAAGATCAGCCAAGAAAGAAAGTCGTTAGGTAGCTTCTGAATATTATCTTTACATTCGACCTACTAAAAAAGTCACTTCGTTAAAATTTGGAACGACGGCTTACAGGCTTACATTTACACTGTTAACTTTAGAGTTCAAGCGTCAAGTTCCAGAAGAGAAAGCATCTGTATTCATTACAAATGTATTTGAGTCGATGTTAGTGGAATTGAAACGACAATGCCATGCACAATATCACGATCGTTCCATACTATCCATTACTCAAGACTGTTTGAAGTGTCCTAGATGGATCGAGTTTAGTTCACCTGCAGAATTAACGTCTTCAAAAATCTTGGACAAAATTATGCAATATAAGTTTGACATGACCGATGGAAAATTTATTCTTCACGTGAGACACGTTTCATCACGAAGATGTAGTGGACTACACAAAAGTGTATCTTTGGATAAACTTCGCAGTATCAAACGAAGTATCGTTCAGATTAACAACGGCCAAGATCAAATGTGTCTAGCCCGTGACATCGTAGTAGCTTGAACTCATGCCGAGAAAAGCGAAACAGCAGAATGCAAAAGGTTATGGAATAGCATTAGTTGATCGAACGGAGCCAAACAACAAAGGAAAGCAGAAGTTTGTTTGCAGCAAGCAGGTATTTCTAAAGAAACCGTGTGTGGAGTTCCTGAAACGCAAAAACGTAACGACGTGCTTGCACCTCGTTATATGTTGAAAGTATACCCTCAAGTCGTTCGCGGAGCTCTCTTGTTTAGAGGACCGAATTTTCCAGACGGAAAATACATTCACATTTATCATCGTCAAGATCATTACTATTACAACTATCACGGGATTTCTCGGATACAGTTTCTATTGCGAGAAATGTGACCGAGGATTAGCCAGTCTGGAGCAACATATTCATTGTGGAGAGAGACGTCGCGGGTGTTTAGCTTCCAGACCTTGCATTCCTGAAGTAAAAGAAAAGCATTCATTGCCCTACTTGCAAGCGAACATTCGTCAGTTCCTCATGTGACGAGCACCATCGCATGAAACAATTCCAACAACGGAAAAATGCTGCGAATTATCGAGAGTGGACTCCACTTCTGGACATCTTGTTCGAACCAATAATAGGAAATGACACGTTTCTCCATTAAAGAAAAGATATCATGTTTGTGACCAAGTTGTTGACTTCAATTATTAGTGTTACATTCAAAGATATGACAACGAACTCAAGGAAGTATTAAATGACGATCAGAACAAGAATAGCAATAAGAAGAAACGTGTAGATTTTATCTTTCTTTACTTTGAATGTTCACTGGAGACTGGAATTCACATCCCTAATATTTGTGTAGCTTATCGCGCTTGTGACAAATGCATTCAAGAACCTTAAATTTGTCACTGTCCAAATTGTAGCGTGATTCCAGAGGGACAAGATAAGTTCTTTCGGGGCTCTCGTACTCTTTCTGATTTTACCGAATGGATTTTAGGCCACACCGACGACGCTTGGAGCGAAGAGGAGGCATATCGTTATGAGAACTGGCATCGATACGCTACAGTCATGGCTCATAATTTCTCAGGAAACGATGGAAAATGTATTTTAAAATATTATTCAGAAAAGGGAACAGAATTTTCAACAGTAACCATGCACGTAGTTAAAATCATTTACATGAAAGTGGGAAACGTACAATTTAAAGATTCCATTAGTTATTTGGCTACGCCTTTGAGTAGAATGCCTAAAACGTTTGGATTGACAGAAATGGCTCAAGGCTTTTTTTCTTCACACTTTTTCAATACCGAAGCTACTCAACAAGTTGTGCTGTCGCATTTGCCTGAAGTTCGATACTATGTCCCTGACGGTATGCACACAGAACAAAGAGAAGCTTTCTGCACTTGGTACCAAACTTACTATTCAGACCCTTTTGATTTTCAAGAAGAAATGTTGAAATATTATCGATCTCATGTGGACATTTTACGACGTTATTGTGAAACATTTTGACAAGTATTTCTAGATCACGGAGGTATCGATCCCTTGAAGGAAGCTTCTACCATTGCCAAAACGTGTGGATTAATATACTGAAAGAAGTTCATGCGGGAGAACAAACTAGCCATCATACCACCTCAGTCCTATCAATCTGTCTGCGTCGATATTCAGCCAAAGCTTTGCGCTGGCTCCATTACTTGTGTGAAACTCAAGACAAGTGGATACATTATACTAGAAACGGTGGATAAAATAAAATTGTAACCCTTTCCGCGGATAGTTGAGATTTAGAAAACACACAATTGGTCTACGAATTCCATGGATGTTTGTTTTCCTCAACGAAACCAAAGAAATCCTTTCTCAGAGCTCACCATGGAAGAGTTGTACGACCAAACATATCAACGACACCACAGTTTAGGAAATCAAAGATACTACGTGATATAAATGTGGGGGCACGACTACGATCGACGTTGGAAGACAGATCCAGAATTTAAACGTATCGTCGAAGATTACGATGTGATGGAAATAGAACCTTTAAATCCACGCTACAGTTTGTTTCGAGGACTAGCCAATGCTACACGCTTGTTATTCGAAGTGGATAAATCTCAAGGAGAGAAAATCAAATACATTGATGTGTGTTCCGTGTATCCTCGGGTGCGTAAATATGCTCGATTACCCACTGGTCGCGAAATCTGGATAGATTACACACTACCAAAACTTTAGCCAGAGCACAATTTGTCTACTTGGGACTAGGAGACCACGTACAGTGTTTTGTTGTGGTGTGAAGATCCACAAATGTTAGTATAAAGATTCAGCTTTCCTGGAACATGCCAGATGGTCTCTCTGCTGTCACTACCTTCCCTTGATGGGTCATGATTATTATCCTCATGGATACTTTAGAAGAGACAATTCGTATTTTACCTTGGAGCTGCGGGAACGCATTTACAGAGGGTTTGTCAAGATTCAAGTGACATGCAACGAACCATTTCACTTTTGACCTGGGACATAATTATAAACAAAAGGCATTTGAACGCTTTGAAAAGACAGAGATTGAACAGGTTAAAGACAGAAAATATTTCTTTTATTTTTGTGACAAGCAAGTGATAAGACTCTTCTTCGAAGATGTTGTCAATGGACAGTTTAGAAGGACACATTCAAACTCTACCACTGGAACTGTGAGAACGCATTTACAGAGAGTTTGTCAAGATTCAAGTGAAACGCAAAAAACAACTGGATCCACAATGGCACAGACATTTTAACCACTAGTATCTGAAAGCTATAAGAAGACTTATTACTTTAAAATGGTCACATGGTCAGATATTGATAAACTGCTTAGACATTATAAGACTTAGCATGCCACGACTTCTGTCATCAGTGTTACGCCAAATTCTATGGAAGGAAGCCTATGACAGTGTTCAAGACCTAGTTGATTACCAGTTACTATTAAAGAGCTGTTCCACAAGTTGAGACGATTCCATTTAAGTTTGGACGACATGTCGCGTGTGTCTTATTGACTACATTTCTTGGATATCGTTTACCAGCAGATTCTTCGTGGCAAATTTATGAACAGAACATGCAAAGAAATGAATACCAAAACTGTATCTGTGCACGAAAAACTTACCATGTTAAAAGTATTAAGAATAGCGATGAATATGAGTACCTCCGTGTGAAGAAGACAGTCGTCGTACTTTATCGACTCTTCATACTTACCAAGAAGTGTGTATAGCAAGTTGGAAACACCAACAGATTTACGACCGGAAGGATTTATGTGACCAGAAAAGTCTTGGATTCGACGCTTGGAGACAAGAGGTGGCAGATTATACCAACGATATTATGTGCGACTGATGGAAGAAAAGAAAAACATGAACTTTGTTTGACATGTAAAATATTTTTTTTATTGTTGTTACACTATCACAAATTTAAATGTATAAAATGTATAAAATGTCTTGTGTCTTTGATGGAATCTCAGAATTCCAAACACATTCGAGAGCTATGGCTGCATCTTCCGTTCTCAAAGTGATTGACGAAAAGTTAGATCGTCAAAGCTGGGAGGCACTATATCTTCGTCATCCATTTAGCATATTGATTGCTGGACCAAGTGGTTCAGGCAAAACCGAATTTGTCAAACGTTTGATCCAACACAAATTACAATTGATAGATCATCATCCACATCGTATCGTGTGGTGTTACAAAGAGTAGCCATTGTCCTACACGTTACTGAAAGAATGTCAAGTAGAATCCATTTTGTTTGTAGAAGGAATTCTTCGCAAAGACGATGAGGTCGTGTCTGACTTTAATCAAACAGATCTTGTCAACTTTGATGACATGTTAGGAGATGATGAAGAAGAAATTAAGGTTTGGTTAACACGAATATGACATCATCATAATGCTAGTATTTTTTACATTACACAACATTAATTTTAACAAAGTACAGCACATCGTACCATGAGTCTAAATGCACATTAAGTGGTGTTATTTAAAAGTCCAAGAGATAAATCTAAAGTTCAAGTGTTGGCCGAAGTGCCATTGGAAAGTTGTCCGCTGTTGGTCGGTGACATGATTCAACGGTGAGAGGGTGGAGGCTTGGGGTAGAGAAACGTTGTCTCCTACCCCCTCTATAAGACTGCCTCCGAGACTGATTAGTAGGTATGTAGGGTTGAGATCGAGGCTGGTTTTTGGAGTCTGCAGCGAACGATCTATTATCCCTTAGTCTCCGCTCATCACGTCTTTGATGATGGTTCGGAGACGGTTTATAAGGTGGCGGCCCAGCGAGGTGGATGGGTAGCACCTCCGTACGTCACCTATCTTGCCACCAAACAGCAAAGGTGAACCGAAGGGAGTGGTCCGCAGGGCCAGGGCATGGTGGGGCTTGAGCGCGGTAGACCTTAAGCGTGAGTCCCGTCGCAGGCGGTCAAGGTTGGCGGAAGCAATGAAAACATTCACCATTGAATGGTGGGCCACCTGGTTGATCACCTTAGTTATCCTGGCCGTCGACTCCCATGCATGTTCATTGTTAGACTTCTCCGTAAGCCTGAAGATCGTCAGAGACGCCAGATCCAACAACGAAGATGTGGCTACTATATTGCCAACGAGCTTCGAAGTGGCATGTAAAACGCCTTTATCCACCTTGTAAAAAAACAGGCGAAGTCAGATTGACCGCAGCGTACTTTTTATTTAGCTCTGGGAGATCTGTAGAAAAGGGTCGGAATTGGTCTTATACTAGCGAGATGCAAAGGACGCTGGCAACTGGAGCTCAGATGAAAAGGTTATATAATTGCCTGTGTCCCTGATCTTGGCAGAAAATCGCTCGGCAATTTCCTTTAATTTCCCAGACTGCGGGAGAAGACGGAAGGATGGGCTGACTTCTTCGTCGTCAAGATCGACCGAGGCCTGAGTTTGGTAGCACCCGATATATTTCCTCTATCGCATCCTTAAAGATGTATTCAGTCCTATCCATAGTGGGATCTGAGTATGAAACATGGTCAGGCTTATCTCCACACTCATTCTACGGGTCATCCTGATTCGGATCAAATTCGACGTCCGGATAATATAGGCCAGGTGGCATAGATGAGGCGTGGACGTCGTCGCTAAGATTGTCACGGTACCGCCCAAGAGTGTAAGCGGTGAGCAACTGGCTAGCCGTATCCATAGGCTGTAGTTCTCGAATCGGTACGGACGGCTGGTTAAAATAAAAGTCAGTCAGTATATGTGTCGGGCGTACGGACAGCAGTATATACGACTGTACTACCGGAGTAGTGGTAATGTGAGGCGGACGGACGGATCTATCACTAAGATCCCCGACAATGTGAACATTTTATGGCTCTACTGGCCGAGACATAATACTATATGCTACAGAAGTCATACGGTTCCTGAACGGTATGGATCTAGAACCGGACGGCTGGACGGTACTGTCGGCAACTGATACGGAATCATTCTGAGGTGTGGCAAGACGGCACGGCTCATGCAAGTCGTGTATAAACCTCATGTGCCCGGACTTACAGGACCGAAGGCCATGCTCTGACATACGAGGGTGTGTGCGTATCTGTGTGTGTGTGTTATGCCTACATAATATATTAGAACATATTTCAATGGATTTCGGGAAAGCGATGTGAACGATCTATTGTCAGTTCACAGAAAAAGCTTAAAACTAGCGCCACCTGGCGGAGGCAAGGGAAGGTAATGGGCAAGAGTTATTTCCATTGGTCTATATAATATAGACAGGAAAGACAAATTTTCGTCTTTTTGGATCCGGGAAAGTATTGGAAGGAGAAAGGCTTTTTTTCAAAATCCTAACCATCCATTCTCGTAAATGCAACATATGGCTCTGCACACCATGTTCCATTACCTTTTCCAGCATGCTGTTTGATCCATCTAAGACCTAGTCTAGTCAGGATAAAGTGGGTGATCAAGGAAATGTAGCGACAGAAGATTTGGAAGACAGCTGTACATCAAACACAAAGGGGGTTTTAAATCGAGTGATATAATATGGGCAAGTGGTGCGGAGGAGTCTACGCAGGCACAAAATAGAGTGGTATTCCGGTAAACTAAATGTGTTAAAAACACACCACCAACCCAACGTCCCCGTCATGTTCATCAAATGGAATGTATAAATAAACAAATTAATCATTATTGCTATTGTATTATATATATATATATATATATATATATATATATATATATATTGACACAAAAATTTATATCGATGCAAATACAAAACAGTTTCCCAACGTTTCGAGCTAAACAATCTCTTCGTCAGGGGAAGAAACATTTTACATCCACAAAACAAACACTAAACACAAAAGTCAAGAAGAATTCTTGACTCCTACATATTACAATGATGGGGAAATAAACAAACAAAAGATAAACTATAGAAGAAAGAAAGAAGACAAAATTAAAAACGGTCAAAAATGGGTAAGCTACATATCTATGTTATGCTGCCATCAGCCCAACAAAGTTGTGTAAAAAAAAATTAAAAGAAGTATTTATCGTGTGTATCACGCAGAGGACCAAAGTGTTTTGACCTAATTCGAGGCTGGGAACAAAGGACTGACACCATGCCCGGCGAAGATTCAACGCCATCATCTAAATGTGCAAAAGAAATTATATCCCGGTAAAGTTATGCATGGAGGTACTAAGGAAGTATGTCAAGAGCGTGGTATAGCGAGATAATGAACAAGAGTTCAAATAATACTACTAATACTTATACTACTACTACTACTACTAATAATAATAAGACGAAGACGATGAAGAAGAAGAAAAATACCAATAAAACATGTACAGAGTTACGGAATATTTACTTGGGTATGTATTATCGCAAAAATTACGTACATCTGATAAACTGATGCCTAACTGTAGTTTTGAAATATTGCATTAGGAAGGTTAGATTTTTTCATGTAGGCCGAACTCCCCATGAGTTTTCAATTGTAGTATCCAGCATCGTTCCTTACGTGCGCGTTCTATATCGGTCCACCCCAGGTTAGAATCAATCGGTAGCATCTCGAGGGACTCGACTGAATGCCCGCTCGAGTTGTAGTGGTTGGTGAGTTTCGTGTTGATTTTGTTGCCAATGTGACTCTTGTGGTTATTCATTCGTTTTCTGAAATAAACGGTTTCGCCAACATATTGAGTGCCACAGATCTCGCATGTTGGAAGATAGATTACATTTTTGGTTCGACATCCTAACTTCTGATTGCTAGCGTAGCTAACTCCTGTCGTCGAACTTCTGAACGATTTGGTCTGGGGCATATGTTTGCAAATTAGGCAACGCTTGTCTTTGCAGCAAAATGTGCCTGAATCTGTTGTCTTGTTTGGAGTTACCTTGGCACGTACCAAATGGTCCTCCATATTATTATGTCTACGGTACGCAGCCATAGAAACTTCTTGTAATATGCCCTTCATATGTTTGGAGGATTCAATCTGGTTCCAATGTCTCTGTATTATCTGTTTTAACTTTGGGGCGTCGGGGTGGAAGGTAACCAAGAAGGGGACGCGTTTGTTGGTTTGTAAAAGGAAGAAACAAATCACTGGTGCTATCATAAAAAACACATTTTCCTAGGATTGTTTGTAGGGTATGTGTGTTTGTCTCTTAGTCTCTATGTTTGTAACAATATATGCTTGTCTGTCAATTTGCGTTTTCGTCTATAAGTATGCACGCTAGTAAGTAAGTATGTGTTCGCCTATAAGTCTGTGTGTTTGGCCTGTCACTACGTATCTTTTGAAAGCATGTCCGCTTGCCTGTAAGTATGGATGCTTGTCTGTAAGTATGTGGGTTTGTAAATTTGGTTGCTTATGAGTAATTATTTTTTTCTTATGCATGTGTATTTGCCTGTAACTGTGAGTGTGTTTGTCTCTAGAGCTGTATTTGTCTGTGTATCCGTATGTTTGTGTTGGCCGGAATATCAGTGTGTGTTTAAATCTAATTGGTTGTCCCTTTATATGTGTTTATATCCTATGTTTGCATATTTCCTACTTCAACATTTTTGAACCACTATGGGACCTTGGCGGACTCCTCCCCTTCCTCTTGGGGCCAGGAAAGGGAAATTTCCTTGCCCTTCCACTGGGGACACATTCCCCGTGGAGTGCACTATAGGGGCCAAACGTTTGTTGTACTATGGGGACAACAGAGCGTGAAGGACTTTCCCATAGTGTCTCTCTCCACAACCTATGCCCCTCCCCCTCCCGCACACAAACACACACAACACACACACTGCATTGTATTTGCCCAAAATAAGTAGTATATTCATTGAGTTTATATTGCATAATATATGAAAAACATTTAGCGAAAAGTAGAAAAGAAACAAAATACATGACTATAATGTCTTTCGCAGAGACTGACGGTTAGAATGGGACACCTAGCCGATTATTAAAATAGTTGTGAATGAATGAAAGAGAAAATCTATTATTTGCTTGTTCAACAAGGGGCTAAAGAGTTCCTGATATCGTTCACCTGCCAAATATGGTTTTTGCTATGGAATCCAACAATTGCTAGAGAGGCCTCCGATTAATTTACATTTGGTAAAACATGTCGTAAGAAACATTGCCGAGAAGTCTGACCAAAATTAAATAGGTCTAGCAGTCTAGTAGTGATGTAGAGGAGAAAGCTACAACAATAAATTTGTACCGTTGTAGAGCTTTCTAATAAGTAGTATCATATTGCCAAAGGTGTATTAGGTGAGATTTTAAAAGTATGTTTTCTACTTCATTTCTATGGAAGACCAATGGGCTAGTCAAGGATCAATATGCCGTTTCTAGTTAGCTCGCGGGCTGGAAATCCCATAGTGAATATCACGTGATAACAGTACAAACAGTTGACTTATGGCCTGTTATGAATGTCTAACATACAGATTTGGATTTTGCAAATAATGGAAACAAGAACGTCCTTAAATATGTTTAAAGGGGAACATACTGCATCAAAGGTGGATTAGATAATGCTGTGCATTTTCTTACCTTTTTATATTCAGAAAATGGAACTAAAAAAAACCCCATTTCTTTTCGGCCCTCAGTTAAATCCGCTAAAAATGTAATTGCACTGTTTCATATTAGTAGTAGTATTTTTAATCCCAAAATGTTGGTTAAATTGATCGATTGTTAAGTTGATTAATATTTTAAATTAGTGATTTTTTAAAAATTACTGACTGTTGACTGAAGGTATATTTATTTTGATTGATTGATTGATTACATTTATTGAAGCTTATGTGCAGGTTCTACGTATTTGCTCTTCTCTGAACTTTTCTCCACAATTCACTATACATATTTTTAAAATTAAATAACCCAGTGAATATACGAGGAGCGCAGATCCATCTCGACGCGGAGGTATCCATCCATCTTTAATGTCTATTCTCTCGACACGTATTTGTCAAAGTCTCTAAGCAATAACAGAGGACTGGATGCATCAAGTATTAAATACTTACTGAAAATTAAAAGATCGTCCGACCCAGTCTCCGTGTTGAGGTGCTAGTCAAAGAAGGATTCCAACGTGTGTTGACAATATTTCATCAAACATGTCAACGCGAACATTCTAATTGTCTGCGTCGAATTTAAATCTGATTTTATTTGGATCCATCAATAATTATATAATTATAATGACTTTTGCAGTCAGCACAATCTAAACACTTGCACTTTGCTTGTTAAATTATACGCTTCTTAATATGATTCCTATATAAATTCGTGATAAGATGCTAAATATAGATTTAAGAACATGACCGAGAGGTTAATATCAGAACAGTGAAATACGGGGACTAAATTGTTGTTTGTACGAGCTTCACGTTGCATACCCTGAAGAAAAAAAAAAAGGGGGAAAAAAGCCATCATTCGGAGTAAGTCTATTGCACCATGATCCTTAGCCTTTCTTCTCTCTCACTGGCAGATTATCACAGGGTGTAGGTCGCTATATATTATGCATATTTGTATACGGTCTCAATTAAAGTGACCTATACAATTTGACCTACATACTGATAAGGAGTTTAAACACTGGTGAGGGTGCACTAGTCTCAGGCTCACATCGGACTATGTTAAAAGTAATTGTTTTCACTACAAACTTTGTGATTACGTGAAGTTTTCTCAAATTCTAAAAGATCAGATTTATACCAAAAATGTCGTGTTCTGTGTTACACATACAACGATGATAAATTCAATATTCGCTATAAACCCCAATATATGCACTTTTTAGAGCAACCAGACTAAGCTATACTGTAAGTACATTTAGTCAGTGTACGGTTCATGCTACAAGCCGTTGACCATTCCTTTTTTGCGCAATTTCTTCCGTTGTTAAACGGTTTGGAAGTGGTTCAGTTGCATACAACTTTGACAGGTAATTACTTGATAACCAGTCAAGTCCAATCAATATCACCTGACGAAGAAAAGTATATAAGCGACCTCGTTAAATTGCGTGCTCTCTTTCCCACTGAGACAAATGAACACCATGATTATGTTTGTGTTCATCGTCCAGTTATTTTATTGCTGTTTTTGAACGGTGCAGGGCCTTTTAAGAATGCATTAGTGCAATTTAATCTCATTCGATTATTTGAGATTTCTATTTTGGATTATATATCTGATAAAGGTAATTAACTGTATCTTTAACAGGCAATATTTTGGTTGCGAAAAGGTAAAGATATTACAGATACTGAAATGCGTAAGTTGACACCTTTAAGTGATAAAAATAACTGCACAGCTTTACTGTAATGTTAAAATATCCTATTGATAATGCTTTTTGTCATTCTCTATTAGCGGGAGCATCGTGATATAAGCCTAACCGTCAGTCGGTCTGTCCATCCATTTTGTTAGCAATATTGCATAAAGTCACTTAGGCATTTTAATGAAATTCGGTAGGCATATTTGTATTTATATGTAGATGATGTGAATATTTTCAGATCATTATGGCAATTTTTAATTTTGTATACGCACATTTGTAACTTTTTGTTGAAAAAAGCACCAACCCCAATATCAAGTTATTATATTTTTCTTTTACTTTCAAGAATTTGCCTTGGATATTCTTGCTCTGCAATTTGACAAGTATGCCTAACAACTAGGTGAGTTTCTGCAGCAGAATAATTGGCAAGCACATCCCCGAGTTATATACCTGATCA
The DNA here is from genome assembly GCA_029931535.1 of Margaritifera margaritifera. NCBI lineage: Eukaryota > Metazoa > Mollusca > Bivalvia > Unionida > Margaritiferidae > Margaritifera > Margaritifera margaritifera. Next base: position 1,253,477 of record JAQPZY010001218.1, on the reverse strand, counting down.
ACCATTTTCAAACACTAAAGTAAATGTTATTTGTCATTATGCCTATCTACCACAAGAAACAAAAGTAAAAAGAGCAATGAATAAAGATAACATAATTCAATACTGAATGCTGTTTTCGTAACTCCTAACTATGCCAGGAAAGAATACTGTATTGATGCAATAAAAATATTAAACAAGAAAGGAAACCGAATAACAAATAGACTATCTAAAATAATTATTTTGTGGGTTTTGCTTTAATATATCTCAAGCAACATTATATAAATTGAGCTCTAAACTTTGCTTAGAAACGAAACATGTGGTCATACCGTAGGTTATTGTAATTTTGCGACGGATTTTGCTAATGTTGTTAGCTTCTTTCGGATGCATGTGAAACTGGATAAAGAAACATGTCAGGAATTGCAAAATGTAAAAAGCCGAATGACATCTCCATTGTTTCCAGAGAAACCTTTTGCATAACATAGGTCCTGCTCTCATTCATTAAACTGCATTTTTCAAGACATAAAAGTAAAATCTTAGTTCTACAATTTACTTTGTATAATAAGTATACCAATTTTCTTTATGTATTTTTTTAATATCTTGAAAATTGATTGCCTTTATCAAGTTTTATTTTCTATTTTGAATCATAATTTATCTTATGATATTATTAGTAAAGCAAAAACAAAGTACTTTTATATAGGAACAAATACTAGTGGCATTTATAATTACATACAAATATATATAAAATTATAAATATTAGTTTTGAATTAAATTATTGAAGAGACATAAACTTTTCATCAAAGCATAGTTTTGAGTTAATTTACGTTTCTAACCTATATATGTACATTCACATGTGGGAAATCAATACTGAGTTTTAATATCCCCAGGACAAAATCGCATTGCTGCTCCTATGATTTCAAGTAAACACAGTAAGACGGTCAAATTGTGGAAAACGACTCAGATTAATTGTTGGCGGAAGTGCCAATCAATATTTGAGACATAGAAAAATCGTTATTCTGGGACTATGTATGCGATCTTTAATATTTACTAACACGGAACCATGTATGTGATAAAACGAGATATGTACATAATAAGCTATGAAATGGTAATTCAAAATGGCTTTGTTTTTCACATCAACCAGTAGGGGAGGGTGCATCACATTATTTTTCGGCAACGCTCTTAAGTTTATATATGAGTTATTTTCTCTTACATATTAAGAGTTCTTGGTGACCTAATCGGTCAAACTCTTGATAGAGACATTTAAGATTCGAAACACTCTTGGAAAATGATATTTGTTTTTCATAACTGAGGAAAGATCTTGCTCAGGTTGGTTGTACATGAAAAGGAAAGTCAAATCTGACGATGTACAGTTGCTGTCAATTATTATTACGAGCCAGGCATATTTCTTTGAGACGTAATATAGTTTGAAAACAACATCAGAGCCTTCTAGTATGTCGTTTGGCTGCACGCTTGGGGCTCATCTGGGGTTGCAAATTCAAACCGCTGTTGAAACACGCCAGCTGACTGTAAGAAATAAGTGTGCAACCGCTTAAAACCAGCCGCTAATAAGCTAAAGCAAATATTGATCGACAAGCACAATTCTGTCGAAGATGGTTTCCTTTTGCGCGAGAACATATCATATTAAAGAATTAGCGCGGTATATATATATATATATATATATATATATATATATATATATATATATAATGATGAAAGCTTCACCGATTGATACGTATAGTATTTTTAGATGATCCAATAGCTTAGGTAATGCGGAATCACATTGTCCGAACAATGACGTGTTTGTAACGTCACAGAAAAGATTAAATCAATAATTTGCCTAAATGCGTCAAACAGATTTGTCAAAGAGGCTCAACATATGTTGCATGATTTTTCAAATACGTGTTCGGAGCATCTTTATAAATTAATCGAGTAAGGGATTGTCTTGGAACAAGAATGACGGAAACTCGGTCAAGCATACAACAAAAAGCGTGAAAGGTCATTGTATGATATTGTGCAAGAAAAGTTTAAGTCGCTGACGTTAACTGAATATAGTGAATGCAGTGAATACAGAAAGATATTGAAACGACCAGTGAAAGTGACAATGACAATGAATGTAGTAATGAGCAAATCAACTAGAAAGATGCTTTTGACAATAATATAGCAATGGCATATACACTCACCGACCGTGAGAGAAAATACGACAAAATCTACGACGACGTAGAAGCAAGACAGCTGGCCCTGTGTGATAAATTTACTAATAATATATTCAAACATGCAAAAATACAAACCATAGAGTATACTTACAAGTGGAACAAGACGTTTGAGATTATTGGATACAATCATGAAAAGAGTGGTGATGTAGTTGGTGTAAGATTTTATAACGGATTAGGGATAATTCTTATTGATTGTAGATTGAAGGAAATGCTATTCGTGCTGAGACCTTAGATATTTGGTCAGGATTGGGAAGATGGGCCTGTTTATTTAGCAGAACCTGATGTGAGATTACAAATGAACATCTTGGGTAGAAAGTATCATACAGTTTGTGGCCGAAAAATCCAGTAATATCTTCTGGATTATGAAGTGTTTTCTCGTATACCAGAGTATATAAAGCAGATAATTAGAGAAAAGCGGCGCAGACAAAATAAAGCAACCTGAAATATAATTAAAGACTAAACATTCCGCATATATATAAGAAGTTCAATGGTATTGCGACGCAATCAATATAAAGGCGTATGCCTTGGAAAACGTGGACTCTACGGCAGAACATGCCATTATGAATATTGTAAATCATATTTGCTCGTTTTACGTTCTGGCCCCGGTGCTCGACCATGCCTTAAATATGGTATCGGAGTAAAGTTGCGTACCGGGGTACCGTGTGGATTGTTCTCGAGTATTATCGTGCGCGCCGGCAAAGACACACGGAACCTATCATTGTGGAAAAACCCGACGACGTCAAACGCTGTTGAAAAGACACAGAAGTCAATGAAATAATAGCCAGAACTGAAGCGATTGCAATTTATGATCATGGAAAAGTAAAAATAGTACAAACATTCATTGATATAATAAGCAATTAGACAAGGATTTCCCCTCATAATATGGTATGCCAACAGTAAATCAACTCAAACAATCCGGGCGAGAGCGTTGAATAAGGAGTCCAAGTAGTATGAGAAAAGCCGACATACTTACATTATTAGGCTTCGTAGATTCGCCACGGCAGGTAGTGCAACAACTTCCCCCAGATGAATAACAGATGTTTGTAGTGGCTACATCAGCTGTGAATCAACTAAAACAATCTGCTCGAGAACGTGGACTAAAAATATAGAGAGGTGCAAGAAAAGCCGACATACTTGCGTTATTAGGACCCACGGTCGAACCGCGTCAGACTGTGATACAGCTTCGTGAAACGGCAGCACAGTATCATATTAAGATTTCTCCACGGGCCAAGTGGGCTGATATTGCACGCATGGTCGCTGATGAACAAGACCGCCGTCGTATCGAAGCTGCTATCGTCGCTGACGCTGCCGCCTATGTTCGTCAACAAGAAGCCCCGAGTTCAAGTTTCATAAGCGCATTCGTGATCTCGATGATTACCACGCACTCATTCCACCTGCGTACAAACCAGGCAATGACGCTGTGAAGCTTCTCTCAAAGATGCGTCCTGTAATCGTATCAACATTGCAGCGCCTCCGGTGTTATAGTGGACATTATTCTCGGAGTACATTTGATAATGCCGCTTAACTGCACAGCAAGACTCAGTTCACCAGATGATGTGTTAAAAATTGCAAACCCCTCCTCTTGTGATCTTTAACCGTGAAAACACTGAGGCCATCAACGATGAAATCGATAAAGTTTTGCAAAGATTCTTCAAACGCTGAAAAAATACACCAGCGCAAGTTCAGGATGGACTCTTGACAGATGCGTGCGAGTTGATCTCCATATTATTCCCCGCTCAAACCTTTTCCCGAATCGAGTTATATTCAAACGCCAAAGACTGTTCCGTCGCAGTCAGTGGTAAATCTGGAAAACAAAGACAATGAATGTTGCATCCCGCGATCAATCACACAGATCCGCCACGGCAATACCGTCAGTACCTTAATGAATTTAAGGTTGGTGATATAGAATTTCCCGTACAGGTTTCTAAAGCCATACTCAAAATGTTTGAAGAACTCAACCTCGGTATCGCCGTTAATATGTTCACTTGGAACAAAGGCTTTTATGTAAAACAACTATCCCCGCATGTACTAAGCAAAAATTCATATGGGCGGACTGTGGTTGATCTGCTATTGCTGCATGGCTCAGACGCGCAGTACCATTACATGTGGATAAAAGATCTTCCCCGGTTGCAAAACCGGCACAGCAAACATCATGGAAGAAAGTTTCCGTGTCGACATTGCCTGCATTTATTCACTACCCAACAGCTGCTTGACAAATATGACATGACTTTTACTGCACGGGATGCAACGAAAAATGAAAATCTCGTATGTTATCTATGTGGTCTTTGAATGCCTAAACATTCCCGTTGGATGCCCCTGAGGTTCCGTCAAATATGGTGCAAGTATCTGAGCAAGTCCTATGAGGTTTTACTATACTTTAGACAGATGCGATGGAGTGACTGAGCCACCAATGTTATATCGTGGCCAGGACTCCGTTGAGGTGTTTCTTAAATCGCTGGAGGCTACAGCGAAATAGACCGGCAACGGCTTACCTCGCACGCAGACATGATTATAACCTACGATGACACGCGCGAGTTTTCCGTGGCCACTCATTGCTGGATATGTGATGGCGCTTTCAGCTCCATTTATAAAATTTGCGTGATCACTGTCACATTACTGGCGCGTACAGAGGAGCTGCACAGAGCACATACAATCTACAGCTGTGAATGTACCCAGGCAAAAGAAGAATTCCGATTGTGCTTCATAACCTGCGTGGGTAAGATGGTCACTTAATAATGCAATTAGTCGCAACGGCATTGAATGCTCCAATAAGTGTCATTCCCAACAACATGGAAAAATACATGACGTTTCGGCCAGGCCAGATGCAATTCACTGACTCCCTGCAGTTACCCAATTCCAGCCTGGACTAACGCGTAAGAATAATAGTGCCGTATTGGTTGCCGCGGAAAATTAATCCGGTGTGAGATCGTAAATGCATCGACGGACCATACTGGGTCAGTTGAACGACGTTTTCCGCCTTCAAACTCCTCTGGTGCACACAGATATTGAACGAAATTGTTCCCGAGTGGGTCTAGCATGGGTAGTTGTGAAACTGTTTTGTGTGTAACGGCGACAGTCTTCTGCCGAATCGCCTCAGCAGGTTTTAATCCAATCGCGCGAGTGGTTTCATTATTCAATGCTGCTATGACCGAGCGAAGCCGTGTCACCCACTCTCGAGATCGTTCTTTACGATTCATCAATAATTCTTGCGCGTATCGAATAATCATTCTGCAAGTGTACGGTTGAATCGTTCCACAATGGCTTGATTGCGATGTATGCCAACATGTCCAAGACGAACCGACACCTTATGTTTTGCCAACAATGCAGCTACGGCTCCAAAAATTTATCTGCCCGGATCCACCTGTTAAAGCCTCGGCCATGTTAGTGGTTAATCTGTATAGATAAGTTTCAATGCGTCTGAGACACTCGCTGAATCATTGGACGTAAACAGCTCGGTTTCTTTGTATCAGGCGGCAACAACTACAAAGGTTAATGCGTACTTGTATGTGTGTCCGCTTACCCGATCATGAGGGAGAAATAAAAGATCAGCTTGATGAACCTCGTTTGGCAGTAGTTATATGTGGGTGTTGGGGGACAAGGGAGACTCCTATGTTAAAAAGGTAAAAAGTTTATAGGGACAAGGGGAATTTAAGATGGAGATGGCACAAGGGGGTATCCTATGTTAAAAAGGTAAAAAGTTTATAGGGACAAGGGGAATTTAACATGGAGATGGCACTCGAGGGACAAGGGGACAGCTCCTCCTCCTCCAGGAGTCTAGACTCCTCCTACAGCGCTTCTTCAGGATAAATGGAGGATGGACCGCTTCTGGTTCCCAATTTTCTTCCTTCTTCTCCTCCTACTCCTCCACTATCCTGTGATCTTACTCCTCTATCATCGGATGAGGCTGGATAGGCTCCTTCTCCTCCACTATCCTGTGATCTTCCTCCTCCATCATCGGATGAGGCTGGATAGGCTCCTTCTTCTCCTCCTTCTCCTCCACTATCCTGTGATCTTCCTCCTCCATAGTAGAGGGGGGTACTGGGGGTCGTGGGGGTGCTATGGGGTCTTATGGGATTTTAACATTGGGGGCACTATGGGGCCAAAAGTGCCAAGATTTATGGGGCTGGGGGGCGCTATGGGGTCTTATGGGAATTTAACATAGAGCCCATTCAGGCCCCAATGTTCTGCCTAGTGGCTATATCTATATAGCCTAGAGGTATATATAAAGCATTACCTATACCTCAGATCATATTGAAGGTGTCAGTAAATTTGCATATATTATACCTATGTTATAAATAGCTTTTATCAAGGGAACCAACTCATAATAACACTAAAATGGACGTGACTAAAAGTTGTATTAAACTTCGGGAACCGTCACGGACTTTGGCGTTGACTAGAAAAAATCCGGAACATTAGATTATAATGGCCTAGACTAAAAGTAACACTAAAATTCCGAAATTGTACCGGACGTTAGCGGAGACTGAAAATAATCCGGAAAAAAATGGAAAAAATTGACTGAGACAAAAAATAGTACTAAAATTTCGTAACTCATTTTTATTTTTTTGTTGTTGTTATTTTATCTTTTTTTATATACAAACTCAAATAAACCCAAAACCCAAACCCAAACCTAACACACTATCCCAAATGCCTTGTGTGCTGCCTAAAAACCCCAAAAACCTGTTATTAGACGAAAGGGTATGACAAAGGGATGAAATCACGCCAACATACTATCCAACATATACACCATCCATTTTTTTTATTTTTTTATTTTTTTTTATCAAAACACACACACCACACAACCATTTTTTTTACTTTTTTTAAAATTTTTTTATATCAAAACACACACCACAAATATACAATCCATTTTTTTAAAAATATTTTTTATATCAAACACAAAACTTACACATACCACAAATATACAATCCATTTTTTAAATTTTTTTTTTATATCAAACACAAAACTTACACACAATACACAACCATTTTTTTATTTTTAAAATTTTGTTTATATCAAAACACGCACCACACTATCCATTTATTTTACTTTTTCGAAATTTTTTTATATATCAAATTCAAACTTACATACACCACACAAATCATTTTTTAACTTTTTAAATTTTTTTATATCAAATACAAACTTACACACACTACACAACAATTTTTTTTACTTTTTTTAATTTTGTTTATATCAAAACAGGCACCACACTATCCATTTTTTATATTGTAATCTTGGTTGCTGCCATCTTCTTTTTTTTGGAACTGTTGAGATCTTGACGAGTCAACGAGAATGACTACACTGTTGTTGTTGTGCTTGGATTTTAGTCGTGTTCGCCCATTCGGGCATGTACGACTTTTTACCCCCACAGCGTGCAAAGCACGCTTAGGGGGATTAAGTGGTCAGGTGTGTTGACAGATTGCAACCACCTGACTCTTATTTCGGTATTTAGGTACACCCCTCCAGCGCAGCATGATTCCGCACGAAGCGGTTAAAATGAATGCGCGCTATTGGAGAGGTAGTACATTTAACACACCCTACAGTCAATGCATGGTTACCCCCGAGAGGGATCATTGAGCGCACGAAATCGTAAGGTGTGTTGATATACCTGTACATAGGACTAGAACCACAATGTTTACAGGTATATGTGTGCGCGTTGTAGCGCACGTTGATGATTTAATTGATTGAAGTAAGCAGTCCGGAGTGGAAAAGGCGGCACGGACCAGGCAAGCGAAGGCGCGAAGTGTGACAGAAAAACCTTTAACGCCAGGAACATACATGATCAAATTCTGCCCAGTTAACTAAGTCGGGCTGTCCCTATTACCAATTGTGTGTTAGCCACATGTTGTAATTATCCTATTTCCCTATCAATTTTGAATTTCGTGTACAAAATGTACATGTATTTTCCTATTTCCCTATCAATTTTGAATTTCGTGTACAAAATGTACATGTATTTTCCGAAAAATGATGAATAAATAAATAATTAGAGGTTAGAGTACCCCTTTGATTTATTTTTGTGATCTTAATCAGATATTGTCAAGTTATCATTGGATTCGGTGGATAATTGATCATATTTGTGTTAAGATTTAGTTGAATTCGAAAAGGTTTTCAAGCCAAAGTGAAAACCTGGAGGCATTGAAAGAATTCCTTAGCCTTTATAAGGACTGGGGGAGTTCCCCTGGCAGCGGCATGGCTTCCTGCAGGTGTTCAGGCATCTGAAATTCCATTGATTGAGGTCGATTTGAGCTGCTTGGATCAATGAGGTGTAGCATGTTTCTGTCATTCATCCATTCCTCGCATTTTACGGTGGGGACGTCTAGCTCGTGATGAGTTATCAGAAAGTTGCACATTAGCGCTATTGTAGTGACAGGGATTTCACCAAATCCCGGCCCCATTTTCTTTAAATTTGCTGTAGCTCTTTTGACTCTCGTCCTCATTCTTTTTCCCCCTCCCCTTCTCTCCGTCTCCATCAATGCCCTGTTGTCCTCGATGAAATTAACTCCTTTGTCTTTTTCTTTCCAAACTTCGTTCCCTGCTCCAATATGCAGGGAGATACTGTAAATGTAATCCCATGCCTGTCTATTGGAAGAGACGACTGGAGTTGATTTTTCACTCTCGGGCTCCACTGTGGAGCTCGGCGGCGTTGGTGGTGTAGGTGGTAGCAGTGGTGGTGGTGGTGAGGCTTTCTTTTTTCCCTCCGCTGCGTTCTTTCTTGCCCCCATCTTATTCTCCTCCTTCTTCTTCTCCTCTATTTTTTTTTCCCTGGAGACTCTATCCTCTGTATCCCAGCTACAGGTGTTGTAAACGTTGCCGCTGGAGGAGTTGGTAGCGGCGGTGGTGTTGTTGGTCTTGGCGGTGATGGTGCAGCTGGTTTGGGGACCATGTCAGGACCGCTCGGCTTCGGCTTGGGGGGCGTTAGTCGCTCCCACTGTTTAGTCCAGGCCTGTCCCCTCCATGGCCCTGCTCGTCTCCAATCTCTCGGGTTTCTTTCTACCTCGTTTCTTTTTTCTTCCCATATCAGGAGAAGAGTAGTTCTCTTCTCTTGGGCTCTTAAACTCCACCCTGAAGCCAATGTAAGGCCAAGGCCCTTCAAGGCATTCAGGGCGAAATCCGGAATTATTTGCTCCATGACTAGCTCTATTTTGCTGTGTATGCTCCTGCTCTGTTAACTGTCGACTAATGACTACACTGGCCAACGCACCGCTTTATATGCTTAACGCGCGGACGCAATGGAAAACATGGTAGGGTTTCAGATCGACAGTGAGATAACAGATAGAGGAAAGAGGATAGTTTTTTTTAGATCGATGGAAAGAGAGATAGAACATAATTATTTTTTTTTTCAAATTCAATAAAAAACCACACAACACCATATTTTTTTTTTCAACAATAACCATTTTTTTAATCAACAATAACCATTCTAACATAAAAATACTAACAATTCAACAATAAAATTTTAAACAGGAACATATTTACAAGGTTGACAACGTTGGGGTGGTAAACTAAACCTCCAACTTTCTACATCTACATCATTCTGATTGACATTACGCTTGTGAGCTAAAGACAAGAGATAACCAAAATGTTCACAAAACCATCGTTGTACTTTAGCATCATTTCTAGCATAGTCACTATTAAACCAAGTCACTAAATGTTCTAAGGAATATCCAAGACTGCGGTGATGAAGATAATGTACACAATATTGTCCACACACCATGGAATCCGATCCTTGTAATCGAACATTATTGAATCGAGTCGAGACGGCATTTCTTCTCATAAAGTCAATGATGTCGTCTTCCAAAGGAGGTAATCCATAAGAATCAAAATATTCCACACCTCCACCATTGTGATCGTTGGGAAAGTACACGGCAATCAAATGGGTTCCTGGTAGATGACTGTCGTCGGTATTGATGACATAGGCATGAACATCTTTAGGTTTACGATGAGGTAGTTCATCTTTAGCACATACCACAGGATTCCAAGAAGAAGTGTAGGAACTACGAGTCAATAGGTAATAAAGTTCTCTAGTATCCATTTTTTTCTTCTTCTTCTTTTTTTGTCTTCAATGGAAATAATAGGTCACCAATTCACACCTGACTTTATGCTTGAATTGATCTGTCTTGTAATTCCAGGAATATTCACGTCGGATAGGCTCTGCACTCTGTTGAATGAGTCCTTCGATACGTCTGATCTCCAGAGGAGTAAGTGGAGGAAAAGAAGAATTCTGCAAGACTTTATACCACTGTTTCAACACGTGTTCATCTGAGATTTGTTTCCAGGCCGTTTCCAAATATTCATCCAATTTTTCTTCACCTGTCATCATCATACATTTGTCGTGTTGTATCTGACTGGGATGATCGTTTTGACATCCATAACATTGTTCTCTAATCAGACTGTTAATTCTTTCAGTCAATTCCTGAGCATAACAGGACACTAACTGTTTTTCTTGTTCTGGCCATCGAGAAATAAATCCAGTAAACTCGGTTTTAGGTTCTGAATGAATGACTTCGTCATCATCATCATTTGTGTTTGTTTGTGACTGTTGAACTTCACAAAATCTCTCATCTATTTCCATAGGTTCTTCTTCTACGTGTTGCATCTTTTTTTTCTTATTCTAATAGTCTAGAATCACTTCTCTCAAACTGTTGATTTCTAGAGTGTTATCAAATTCTGCATACAAGACGACGTTCACTGTGTCGGGTAGAGGATCTGCAAACTGAAGTTCCACACGAAGTGGGCCTGATTTTATAGGGTGGAAATGTCCTTCATCGCTGCCTTGGTCAGGAGTGAAATCAAATCCCTACAAGGCATACCCTCCTGCATAATCCTCGTACGAAATGCCGTGGCTGGTGTTGGTACCTAACTGTCCTATGGCTTCAAACAGGCTCAGGTAAGATCGCAAGTAATTTTTATGGCCGTCGCTAAAGTTAGATTCAAAAGGTCTGGTACACAAGGTCTTGCCATCTCGACTGACTTCTATCTTGGAGACGTTGTAGTGTTTAAACTCGAACGGATTCTGATCGTGGACTCCGTTGAGGGCTGCATTACTGACGATGCCAATCAGCAAACGTTTGGGGAGCTGTCCTTGGAAGACGTGATCTTCGACTTTGGATCGGAGTCCAGCGGCTATTGTAAAGGTTTTCACTTCCAAGCGTCGCACAGGATACTTGGCAGTGGTTCTGCTCAACGTTTGACTGATGTCGTTGGCTACTTTTGGTAAGACTTCCACACGTCGCACGTAAAGTTTGGCTTCTTGGGATTTTGGTTTTCCACTCGTTAGCACGAGCCATCAAATGGAAGGCGGCACTACTGCGATTCAGTCTCAGGCGTACATCCACTCCGTTCAACAAATACTTGTCTTGCAACCACATGTCCAAATGCAAACGATCCATCAGTTCTAAACTTCGTCTGATTTTCTTTCGACGGTCGTTAAATCCCACATTGTGAGGGACTGGTGGAATTATAGGATCACCATCATTAGCAGAAGTCTTCGCCGGTACTGACAGCTCTGTGTCGTTGAACTTTTCCGAGGTGTCAGGTTTCCAGACCACCGAAGCATCCAGATGAGTGTTCTTGGCTTCTTTTCCGTACGTCAAGAGATTTTCCAAATAAGCACGGTAAGGGTAAGTATCCAAACTGCTGCTGACCAGTTTGTTATTCAAGTACAAATCTACTCCGCTGAACAAGGAATGCATGAAATTATTGACGGGTGCCACTCGGGCAGCTTCCCCGGGAAGGTTGTTGTCATTTTTTTGTACTTGAAGTTTCAGGTACAAGTAACTGTTATTCAGATCGATGTAATCTTCGGTTTGTCCTTTGATTTCAAATTCGATAGGAGCTGATTCCGTCAAAGACGATACAGGATGAAATTTCACCCATTGGGATTCTTGCGTCGTCATCATGGTGGGAGGCATGGTAAACATATCCAGTTCTGACTTGGTACATTCGCAAGAATCTCGGTGCATCATTTTTTCTTTCACAGTTAATAATCAAACACGTCTAATTCTATGACGGTTCTTCTTCTTTTCTTATTCTTTTTGGAACTGCCGTGTGTTCTTTTATGAACTTTGAAGGGATTTCGATGTCGTCGTCTCTTTCTACCTTGTCCTTGCTGTGAAGAAGTAATGCCAGGGTCTGAAGCGTGAAGTGAATTTATAGGATTCTCTCGGAGACCTAAAAGATCTTTGCCAGTGTTCATCAACACATTTTTGCCTGCTCTCATAAAGGCTTCTTTAGGATTTTGTTTGTCGATGAGGACATTTTGCAAAAATTCTTTTCCTTGTGTCAAAGCGGCATCTTTTAAGGCATGAAATCCTCGAGTCACCATCGGTTTCAAAATAGGAGCTACCGTCCGAAATGCCGATTTTAACATATCTCCTAAACCATGTCCTCGTTGTCGAGTAACTCCTTGGTACACTGGATACATTTTTTTGTTTGGGTCAGTTACAATTCGTTAGAGAACTTGTTTTTTTCGAAAATGTAGTTTCACCGTGACTTTTCCTTTGTCAATGAATGGCACATCTTGTCCCAAATCTCCTTTTATACTAATGTTGACACTGTCAAAATACGATTTACTGACTGGAAGATAATGAGGATGTACAAATTCACGGTGAACGTGAAACGTGTTTCCACCTTCTTCGTACGCACCAGCAGCAGTATCCACTTTGAAAGGAATGACTCTCAGTAAGGGAGCAGCTGTGTGGCCCACCACGTTGTACTCCACCACATCGGAGTACACAAACATTAAATTCAGTCCAACGTTCAATTCGATAGGGGTGCGAAAAGCCTCTCCGAAATCTGTGTTGGTGTGGATTGTTCGTTCACCATGATACTTTTTATTTCCACCCAAAATATCAAACAACCCAGCAGAAAAACCGATGGTCATGAATTTTCTTTCGTGCGCGGGTAAGTGTTTGTCTTCTTTCTCGTCGAATGGCTTTCCCTCATGCCCTTTCAAAAATTGCAAGAGGAAACGGCGTGCCACAGGATGGTATTTGATCTCTACCCATTTTTTGTTTTTTTTCCAAGGCTTTGCCAAATTGGGCTTCGAAGACGGCCGCAATCGTCTCCATCAAATGTTGAGCACTAAAATAATACCCTTCAGGAATTCTCATGCGATAGGTCGAGTAGGGAGTATTGTCAGTTTTTGAACTCATTTTTTTCCCAATTTCAGGATCATGAGCGTCCAACTCTTTTTGCACTTTTTCGTTATAGATTGCTACGTCAAAAATGGTTTGATTTCCAGACACATTCTTGATTTGCGTAGGATGAATGATTTCTACCAAAGCCAGTTCCCAATGAGTGTCGTGATCCAATTGGAAGGCCTAGGTAATTTGGCCGTGAAACAACATAATTTGTTGTTGGGAAACACATCCATGGAACTGTCACTGGGTAACGTTAAATAAAATTGGTCATTCATAGTTCTAAGGTGGTTCTGGTGTCCGAGGAGTCACTCAAGTGGACAGAAGAATGATGTTCAAAGGGTTCCAAAAGAGGACTGGTATTGTGGTGACTGGAAGAAGAAGGTGGACTGGCGTTGCTCGTACTCCCGTGGTGGTGACTGTTGTCCGTCGTCGTCGTAAATTTCAAAGAGGGACTGGGTAAAAGATAACCGATGCAACTGCTAAGTAAAATGGTCCACAATTGTTTGTCTCCTTGTTGCAAACTCAAATTGGCAATAGCTGCTCCGATGACACAATACACTACAAAAATTTGGCAGAAAAAGACGATTTGATTTTTAGGCACACGTTCTCCGCACCACATCCAGAGCGGTTGTTTTTGTAATTCTTGAAGAGAAGAACTCTGTGAAGGAGTCGTTGAAGTCGTGGTTGCTGTGTTGAATGGCATGTTGTTGGGTTACTTCTTTTTCTTTTTATAGTCGACGACTTGAGAAGCAGCAATCCAAGAATCAAAACTAGGAGGATATCCTTTCCAACGTACTTTGACTTCTTCTACTCGACGTTTGCCTACTTTACGTGTTCTTTGTTCGAGAATGCTTTCGATGTCGTACAAGGCGTCTTCTTTTTTGGTCACTCGTTGTAACTCAGGCAAGTAAAATGTTCCTTTGAGCACTTCACCGTGCATGTCTTCCAATTTATAGACGGGAGGATCACGTCCACGCACGGGGGTAGTGACACGAAACAATTCGGTGGTCCAGTTAGGTAAATAACCTTTGTCAAAAGTACGTTTGGTTTTTCCGATGCGAACCCAATCACCCGTCTTTAACTCCAGCAAGGGTTTCTTCTTCTGAGGTGGTTTCCTTTTTGAGGTACCAAACAATTTATCAAACACGGTCACTTCGTTTTCAGGGCTGACCTCTTCGGGGCAGATTCGATGCTACGATGGTACGATTGATTGTACGCTTTGACCAAACGAGGTAACACATCGATGTACTTGAGAGTATGTTGATGTGTAAAATATTTCCACATGCGTTCTTTCAAAGTTCTTTGAAAACGTTCCACGATACTGGCTTTGGTTTCAGGATTTTCGGTAGTAAAAAAATGAATCTGTCTTTGTTTCAATTCTTTTTGAAAAGCTTGATTTAGAAATTCGGTGCCTTTGTCAGTTTGCCATCGTAAAGGTTGGCGTCCACTTTGTTTCAAGACCAATTTTAAGGCCCGTACCAATTCGGTACTGCTTTTAGAGGTCAAAGGCACGACCCAAGCAAATTTGGAAATCACGTCGATGACACAAAACAAATATTTGTGACCACGATTGTAAGTGGCTAAATGAGAGACGTCGGCTAAATCGGCTTGCCATTGATGATCGATGCCTTCTACTTGGGTTGGACTTCTAGAAAATTTGCGTCGAATGGGTTTGTGTAACGTGTACGTCGATTGTTCTTGTAACCATTGTCGTACTTCGGGCAAACGTACACTTTTCAATTTACTTTTGGCAGCTCGATATAATTTTTGAACTCCTCCGTAACCAGCAGCATGGCCAGGATTGTAATAAATGGTAGCTAACAGTTTCTCCATGATTCCCTCAAGAATAAGTCAACCAAGCACCAATGCTCTTTTCTTCGTGGGGTATCTTTTTGGATTGTTTACGTGTCCGACGAGCCACTGGTGTAAAAGAAGATGTTGTTTGAACAGGGGTCATCGGTTCTGTTTTGACTTCTGTCTTCACTTCTTCCTTTTTCTTTTCTGAGGGTAATGGAGTAGACAACATCTTTTTCATCCAACTTGGTGTGGCTAGCTTTATCTTTTTAAGAGGTGGAGTTTGTAACTCTTCTTCTTTTTCTTCTTTTACGGTCATCCCTGTACCGGTGTCTGTTTTAGTGGTGGTGACTTTAGGTTCGCTTTTCATCATCGTCTTAAAATCTCTCAGAGTGGCAGGAGCTGTTTCGTCTACAGCTTTTTGGTGAAAGAGTTGTAGACGTTGTAAAAGTTGACCGTGCCGTTGCGATTTTTCTGTTTCTGACAAATCGCTTCGTTCCATCAGGGTTTGTAATTCTTGTTGTAACTGGGACATCTCGTTGAGATTAGGATTGGGTGGTAAATGAGGTATCCTTTGTTCGTTCCAACGATGAAATTCCATCCATCGTTTGTAAGGTACTAAAGTCAGTTTTCGTCCTTCCATTTCATCCAAAGGTACCAAAAAGGTGTGGTCTTTTCAAAGAAGGGTGGTCCTTTTTATCTTCTTTTTTTGTTATCGCATGACACCTCCTAAAAGTGGTCCAGCAATCGTTCCTAACAAAGGACCCGCTATTTTTAACAACGGTCCTAACAGCATAGGTAGAAATCCTCCTCGTTGCACCAACATTTTTTTCTTTTGTTGAAGAGGTATTTTCTTTTTCACCATTTGACGAAGAACGTTCCGATGTTTACCTAATTTTTGTTTCTGTATCTTGGACAAAGGTACCGTTCCTTTCAAAACGTTCAAACAACATTCACACACGGTATCGATGATTTCTTTGGGGGCTGTTTGAATGAGTTATTTTCGCATGGGAGGATTGGATTTGGTCAGAACAGACAAGACGTCCCAATGTTTGGCCAGACGAGGTGGAAGTCGTCCTTTTTTGGTGGTTTTACTTTTCTTCTTTTTTTGGTGGAGGTGGTTGTGGTGTGCACGTTTGGGAGCCATCTTAGAGGTGAGGAGTAAGTCTGAAGTCTCTGGCAGGGTACCCTTCTATTTTATACTGGAACACGTCTCCACTGATTGTCTGCACGACGTACCAACTTCACGACAGGCATCACTTGACGTTGAGGTGTTTTCAAGGGATTAGATCGTCTCAATTCTTCTTTGGATAAATCCAACAGACTTTGTAACACGCTGGTTCTTTCTTGAACTTTGGTTTTAGGGGATGGTACTTTGTTGGCGGCCGCTGCCATAGCCAAATCAGCCGATGTCGTCGAGGGTCCCGAAGTGGTGACTTTCGAAATAGGTTTCCATTTTTGCATCAAATTAGGAAACACTTGTCTTAAGTCCGGTTTGGCAGGCATCATCGTGAAGGGTGGTGAAGAAGACAAAGATGATGGGGACGAAGGAGAAGGAGACCTCGTCACGGTTGTTTGTCGTGGTGTCTTGCGGGTGTACATTTGCGTCCTGGCCGCAGTACCTCTCTTGCGGCTCCTTGCAGTGGTGGTGGTAGGTGTTTTCTTTTTCTGGTGGGTGGTTTTCTTTTTCTTTGGACTTTTCTTCTTTTTGGGTGCTTTGGGCTTTTTGGCTTGGGCATTAGGATCCCATTTCAAAAAGGAACGAATCATGACCCCTCCTAAAGAACCGCTTCCACCAGGGGTTAAAATGATTTGTTTTTTAGTCCGTGAATCGATTCTAGGATCGGCTAGTTGTGACAATGCCCCTTTATGTTTTTGAAAAAAACGTTGAGTTTGATGAGGAATGTGAATGATGCCTTGCAGTAATTGACGTGCCGTCAAAGTAAACCATCGTAACACTTCTTTAAGACTCGCTTCTAACAAATGAGCACAGACTTGTGCATTTTTTTCACGACTGATACCATACAAGGCACGAATCAATTTAGCCGAAGGATGAGCTTGAAAGGAAGTCATCTCGAAAGAGTGTGAGACAGAAATGACGTAGTGACTGTTTTTATATTTTTTTTTTTTTCAAAAATTGGCTGAAGGGGACGTGTAAATTACAGGACCTCCTTCTTGACCCCAAGGGTGAAACAATTGGGCACGAAATCTCAAATAGTCAGGAGGGGTGGGTTTTAAGTCGATGAGTAAATACTCGTGAGGGGTTTGAGTGGCATCGTCGTACGCATAATTGAGCCAAGGAGCACCTAACTGTTTGGCTAACACTTGTACTTGAGATTTGTCTCTGGGGCTTTTAAACAAGACCACGTAATGAGCGTTCAGACTGATGGTCCGATGGGCTTTACTTTGTTGAAATAAATTTTGAGTAATGTATACAATACTAGCATTACGATGGTGTCCTTTTCGTGTAAACCAAAGTTTAATTTCTTCTTCGTCTTCTCCTAACATGTCGTCAAAGATGACTAGATGGGTTTGACTCACGTCAGACACGATCCCATCGTCTTCGCGAGGGATGCCTTCTACAAATGAAATGGTTTCTCCTTGACTTTCTTTCAATAACGTGTAAGACGGTTGCCACTCTTTGTAACACCACACGATACGTTGAGGTGGACGATCGAACAAATGAGATTTTTGTTCGATCAAACGTTTGACAAATTCGGTTTTGCCTGAACCACTAGGTCCAGCAATCAACATGTCAAAAGGATGGCACAGATACAAAGCGTTCCAACTTTGACGATCTAACTTTTCGTCAATCACTTTGACTACAGAAGCAGAAGAGGCAGACGAGGCAGAAGATGATGTAGCCATGACTGAGGTAGGAAGATTTTTGAGAAGAAGACAAAAGACTCAAGACATTTTATATATTTCATACACGTTTATTTATTTTTTTTAAAAAACAAACCAACACAACAAACAAAAACATTTTTTTTACAAGTCATGAAGGACAAAAATGCAGACCGAAAAAATGGTCAGGTACAAGATTAAGGCTACCACTAAAAGAATGAAAGTTCTGTATAAACAAGTCAATGTACAACATTCTGGTGTGCTAGGAATGGAAGGCCCAGGCACTGGTGGTAGTATTCTTCTGGTCTCTGTGGTGGTGGTAGAAGAATGAAATGTCTCTGACGGTAAGGAGGGGGTGTGTTCCTCAGAGGGTTGTATTTGGACGACGACAACGGTGTGGTCTTTCTCTGCTGTGTCAGGTTCTTCTTCCAGGATGGTTTCTAAGGTCATTTTTTTGTGTGACTTAGGTTCCCATTTCACTTTTGGACACTTAGTAGTGACGGGCCAGATCTTTGGCAAACTGTGGTACTTCTTGTAGCCAAACATCGAAACCAACACTTTTCCAGTCACGTACATCTTTCCAAGCGGTAAGTTGTTGGTGCATCCAACTAACAAGGCACACTTCTTCAAACGTGTCAAGGCAAGATAAATTTTGACTAATGTCTTCTTCACACGGAGGTACCCCACTTGTGATGTTCATCACCACTCTCAACACTTTGAGTATAATTTGTCTTTCGTGTACCGATAAAGCATGAATGCTCATGTTGTTGTTTTTTTTGATGGTTTATCAAAATAGTCCAAAACAACCACGGGTCCTCCAAAATAATCCAAGGCAAACACTTGTCCTCAAAAATACTCCACAACGAATGTCCTGGAAAACGAAATCTAAGAAAGGTAGTCACTAAGACACACACTGCATAGCGTCCAAAATTCAATGGAAACAGTTCTTGTATCAAGTCTTTATAATCCTCTAAGGTCTGAACACGATCGTTGACTTCCTTCCACGGAATACGTTTCACAAGTGAAGACCACAGATCAGGCATGGTGAGCTTTTATAGGGTGAGGTTCCTAAGGTGGGTATCTTTGGTGCTGGGTTTTTATATCCAGGTTCTTTTGTGATAGACTATTCCCGGGATTCTACAATGAAAGGATTTCTCCAGAATCTTTCTTCTGACAGTTTGGAAGTAAGCATACCTTAAAAATCGAGAAATGACTTTGAGTTTGCGTTTCACTTGGATCTTGACAAACTCTCGGTAAATGCGCGTTCGCCCCACCACAATAGCCCGAGCCAAGCACATCTGGTCTTGAGTATTGTCGATTTGGACGACACTGCGTTTGGTACTTCGAATATCGTCCACCAGTAACGGTTTCCTACTTCGTCCACTTCCTCAAGGAGGGAAACGTGAGTCAAGTAAAGTGTGGAAAAAATGGTTGTGTAGTGTGTGTAAGTTTGTATTTGATATAAAAAAATTTAAAAAGTTAAAAAATGATTTGTGTGGTGTGTGTAAGTTTGAATTTGATATATAAAAAAATTTTTAAAAGTAAAAAATATGGATAGTGTGGTGCGTGTTTTGATATAAATAAAATTTAAAAAATAAAAAATGGTTGTGTAGTGTGTGTAAGTTTTGTGTTTGATATAAAATTTTTTTTAAAAAAAATGGATTGTATATTTGTGGTATGTGTAAGTTTTGTGTTTGATATAAAAAATAATTTTAAAAAAATGGATTTTATATTTGTGGTGTGTGTTTTGATATAAAAAAATTTAAAAAAAGTAAAAAAAATGGTTGTGTGGTGTGTGTGTTTTGATAAAAAAAAATTTAAAAAATAAAAAAATGGATGGTGTATATGTTGGATAGTATGTTGGCGTGATTTCATCCCTTTGTCATACCTTTTCGTCTGATAACAGGTTTTTGGGGTTTTTAGGCAGCACACAAGGCATATGGGATAGTGTGTTAGGTTTGGGTTTGGGTTTTGGGTTTATTTGAGTTTGTATATAAAAAAATATAAAATAACAAAAAAAATTTAAAATGAGTTACGAAATTTTAGTACTATTTTTTGTCTCAGTCAATTTTTTCCATTTTTTTTTCCGGATTATTTTCAGTCTCCGCTAACGTCCGGTACAATTTCGGAAGTTTAGTGTTACTTTTAGTCTAGGCCATTATAATCTAATGTTAATCTAATGTCTAGTCAACGCCAAAGTCCGTGACGGTTCCCGAAGTTTAATACAACTTTTAGTCACGTCCATTTTAGTGTTATTATGAGTTGGTTCCCTTGATAAAAGCTATTTATAACATAGGTATAATATATGCAAATTTACTGACACCTTCAATATGATCTGAGGTATAGGTAATGCTTTATATATACCTCTAGGCTATATAGATATAGCCACTAGGCAGAACATTGGGGCCTGAATGGGCTCTATGTTAAATTCCCATAAGACCCCATAGCGCCCCCCAGCCCCATAAATCTTGGCACTTTTGGCCCCATAGTGCCCCCAATGTTAAAATCCCATAAGACCCCATAGCACCCCCACGACCCCCAGTACCCCCCTCTACTATGGAGGAGGAAGATCACAGGATAGTGGAGGAGAAGGAGGAGAAGAAGGAGCCTATCCAGCCTCATCCGATGATGGAGGAGGAAGATCACAGGATAGTGGAGGAGAAGAAGGAGCCTATCCAGCCTCATCCGATGATGGAGGAGTAAGATCACAGGATAGTGGAGGAGAAGGAGGAGAAGAAGGAAGAAAATTGGGAACCAGAAGCGGTCCATCCTCCATTTATCCTGAAGAAGCGCTGTAGGAGGAGTCCAGACTCCTGGAGGAGGAGGAGCTGTCCCCTTGTCCCTCGAGTGCCATCTCCATGTTAAATTCCCCTTGTCCCTATAAACTTTTTACCTTTTTAACATAGGATACCCCCTTGTGCCATCTCCATGTTAAATTCCCCTTGTCCCTATAAACTTTTTACCTTTTTAACATAGGAGTCTCCCTTGTCCCCCAATACCCACATATAACTACTTTTTGGCGTTCTAACATCAAACCATCCAAGAGAAATCTTCCTTGGCGCGGGTAGATAAAGCTGCCACAGCGCTTGTTTGGCAGTCCACTCTCGAGCGACCCGGTGGCTGACTTCTGCCGCGCTCTATAACGTTTCAACGGCTGCTTCACCCTTCTTATAACCGCGAGAACTGTAGTATATCGCGGCCAGTTTCTTATCCATGTTTGTTTCTTTGTTTGTTATATTACGATTTTACCTCCAATGAGGTGACTTTTTCCACCTCCAATGACAATCTTAGTCTTATACCTCCTTTGAT
This sequence comes from Margaritifera margaritifera, assembly GCA_029931535.1. Lineage (NCBI taxonomy): Eukaryota > Metazoa > Mollusca > Bivalvia > Unionida > Margaritiferidae > Margaritifera > Margaritifera margaritifera. The sequence continues at coordinate 1,232,209 of JAQPZY010001218.1, read as the reverse complement.
GATCCATGTGGCGATTCTGTCTCCGACACCTGGCACCACCATCGCATTCAAGCCATGGATGAGATCCACATTAGCACGTTGAGGTGCACCACGGATATCACTTGATGTTTTATGCGCAAGATTATGTCGATATCTTGCAGCATGGATGTGGTTTACAGGTTCTTCTCCAAGCTTCGGTCGATTGCTGGAGTCCAGTCGTATATCATACCGTGTTCCAGGCCCGGAATAATTGTATCCAGGGATATACTTTTCGTCAGGATATTTACTTCACGGTGCCCCGGGTAGCTTCGTTAACGCAGCAGCGATATCACCGCCGACTGTTTAGACCCTGCGCGTGAGACGCGTTTGCGTCCACCGGAGAGACGGATTTGCCGTCCGCCAACAAACGTGAACTCCTTTGCTCCACACCGGACGCATGTTCCCGCGATTGCGGATCTGTTATTACGCGTTACAACTCGAGTTAGATTCGCGGTACGAGTTTTCATGTGGCATTGCACACAATATGAAGGCATGATTGTGTTATACAACAACTGACATTTAACATGGCATCACGAAAGAGAAAAATTGAAGACGCTCCTACCGTCATTGACTTCTCTGCGCAGGCAAAGCCCAGACCACCCAAGCACGGTGACATGTTTCCAAACTCGGTTCGTGCGTTGATCAACCCAGGAAAACCCAACTGTTGCTAAATTTGATCATGAGATGGTTAACTTTGGATCGTTTGTATGTGAGTGCACTATCCGCAGACGATCAGCCGTGTTATGATGTACTCAAGGATTTCACGGAAGGGTTCAAGTCGTCAAAGACGTCGTCGATCTCCACCATCGAGTTCTTTTCCACAATTGATGAAGCCTTCGCTATTGATGACCTTGACCCAGAAAAGAATAATCTTGTTGTGTACGACGATGTGATGCTTGAACACCAAGACATCCCCGCTAGAATATTTTGCCAAGGCCGGCACAAAAACACAGACGTGATCCATGTAAGACAACGATACGCGCACGTGCCTAAAGTGATCCGGGACAGCTGTAACATGTTGATATTTCGTGGCATTGACGCGCATGGTCTCGCAAACATTCATTGGACCTAGTGTGCCGCCGACCACTAGCGGCCTGAGTTTCGGAATATATTTGCGGAGGACACCCAGAACCCGTATGATTTTCTCACAATTGATTTGAGTGGTGGACAGCGCAAGTATCGCGCAGGTCTAGACACGAACGTGTTTCACGCGATATTTTAAACGACTACGATAAATATATAATTCCAAAACCTGCCATTGATACCATAGCAGAGTATTCTGACCGACGCCGCAAAGCTGCCCACGAACACTTAGAACTGATCCGTAATGTAATAGTCGGCCGCAAACGTGGCAGAAATATGTTACAGTCGCAACCATCCGCACGGGAAGACCTCACAGTGGGTTGTGAACAAACGTGCGCATTGCTGATCAAGTCAACAACAGCGATTTGAGTCAAGACCGCGGAAAAGTGGAGAAACTCGCTGAAACCACCAAAGCTAGGATTGGAACAGACCAACAACCCAGTCCGATAAGGCGTGCGCCAGCACAATTAGCACAAATTTATCAAAGCTTAGAGGACATACAAGGATGTCGGAGAGGCACTTGCAAATCTTCTACAACAACAACCATCCGGATACAAGTCAAAGTTGGAAACACCAGTTAAAAATTTTATAAATCGGAAAGGCAGATAATCTATGAGCATCCCGTAGAAGTTGCCGCTAAAGTATCTGATCCAAAACAATTAAAAGATTATACGATCAGCGGCATATTGGAAAGATACTATATATATATCACGTATCGACAAAACTGGCATTATTATTCCAGAAATGTTCACATATACAGTATCAACATCATTAATCCCCGAAGATGAAATTCAGTTAGAAGGAATCAACGTCCATTCGGAAGAGTACTTAACCGTTCTTGGCGTTTGCGCTTAAGATTTATTATTACATATACATGATGGATTCTGAACGCGATGATGATGTTGCGGAATTTACCGACGGAGTGTTGGATCAGATAACAGCGGATTGCTAGCATTGATGGTAATTTTGTTCCACTTGTCGACAAATATCTGCTTCAGAGTGGTGTTACCAGGCCCTCGTATACGTTTAAATATAATGTATGTTAGGGCAAGATAGTAATCGACCGTTGGGACCATCTGCCTGATGTGCTACTACGAACTCGAGGCCAGTGTGGAGTCATAGCAATAGCACGTGAAAACGCCTGGCAAAAAGATACATTACCGTCGGGCGCAAAATCACCCAAAGACTGTTTCTACAACGATGAAGTGAAATTCACCGCCTAATCCACACCGCTTACATTCCTTATCGATTATGTTAAACCAACATTGTCTCAACGAAGAAGAGAAAGATCTCTACTGTTTTTCAACAAGGATGCACTTGTCAGTGTAACAGTTCTTCGACGAAAACGATCGTTAGAAGCACAAAGCAAAGACGTAATCGGTGTGTTTCTAAATTAATGCGGTGCCAAACCCCAGGAACGCACAATCACCGGAGATTTAAAAATTCCCCCAGAAGATATTTTCTATGATTGCATGACGACTGTACCATTAAAGAAAAGTGCTTGGCTGGAAGTACGTTCTCGTGTTGCAGCTGAACAAGGTAGCTTGTCGAGCAAATAATCGCTATAATGACAATATTAATAGAAGAAATATGATAGACCCTCAAAGTTATCGGATTTGTTGTCGGAGGTGTATCGATAGTAACCGGTGTGGCCGGCGGAGCTGGTAAAATGATTTTGTTACGGCTGCATTCACGAATACGTGTTTATTCGGAACTTCTCGCGGAGGCACAAAGTAGTCTTAGCACAATTGCTAAATTGTACTCGATGACCATCAAAGATAAACGATTAACATGGGTGAGTTTGAAAATGGTGCTGGTTGAAATGTAAAACCGCCGACGTCTCCGCGCACAGATACGAAACCGCGGAGTTAGTGACATGAAATAGGTAGTTGATTTACATTCAGTAAAAGTCGAGTAAATCAATCGGTCTGCTAGCTCACAACAGTGTATCGATCTGCCTACATAGGTGCCTCATGGGGGCTCACGCGTATGCAAAAATCCTCACTGGAAAAAAGTCACGGTGTTAATAGAATGGGTTTAGGGATCAGGGCCCATATTCGGCCGGCCGGGCTCAAAGGCCCATTATCACACTACTGGGGAGCAGTTTGGGTCCAGCTAATAAACCTTCGTTTCTTGTAATTTACATGACATGAGTACTTGGGCTCCTTTATCCCACTTGGCTGCCAGTGCGAAGATTTATTAATTTTTCGATCGTTGCCAGCCACGGGGTATAATCCACTACACTCCTGTATCGCTCGTGACTGCCTGTGCTGAGATTTCCTCGTTTTTCAGGAGTACGCATACAAACAAATACGTCATGAACATCTCAGCGTAAAGATATCATACGCATCAATGAAAGTGACCGCTTTATCGATCAATAAGTGACTGTACTTAGAAGAGAAACTTTGATTGGCTCATTCAGACAGCGTGAAAGTTCATGTTGGGTCACAATGGCGAGATAAATTGACTCGCTCTCGCAGTGACTGGTTAAACAGGTTTATGCATTTTCATCAGAAACGAGGAAATCGTAGCATAGGCGGCAATGAGTGATAAAGGAACGTAGCCGATTATCGCCGGTGGCTTGCGACGATGTCATTTTTCATGAGTTCGCATAAAGAATACGTCAACAATGTAATAATCTCCAACACATACATGAAAGTGCCCGTTTTATAGATTGTGTTTGGAAGACAAAAGTTTATTATCTCATTAAAACAGCATGAAACGTCATGTATGGTCACAATGGCGGAAACATTTTACTTTCGTTCGCAGTGATTGGTTAAACAGGTTTATGCATATTCACGTAATACTAGGAGATATCCGCATAAGCAGCCACGCGTAGTAAAGGAACGTAGTGGATTGTCTCCCGTGGCTTGTGACGATGACTTGTCCTTATGCAAAACATTCTGTATGAGTAAGCGTCCAGCCACTATATACAAAATATCAGTAAGTTAACACCTGACCCATTTTGCGTTTGTTTCTCCTAGGTTTTGCCTATTTAATAGCATGACAAATTTTGCTGCTTCGATACTTTAAATGCAAAGTACAGAACTTAGCACTATGTAGCATGTGTTTGAACTAGATTTGGTGAACTTAGGTAAACACAGCGTATTTTTCCGCCATAACATGGTCACCGACTGAGGTGCTGTTCGTAACATGAGGGATGCTACGAAAATATCGACATAATTTAATTATATATAATTTGTACATGCTGTCAGCAGCAAACTCCTCATGTGATAAGCAACTTGAGTGGGTAAATCAAGGCACTAAAATCCTGCTCAATATGGCTAATTCTATTAATTTTTTTGACGGACTCCTTCTTGCGTTTGAAATTTGCCGCTCCTTTAGCGACCTCTCAAAATAATTATTAAGCAATACCTTGTTTGACAAACATTTTAAAAATTATATAAATGTAATACATTTCCTTCAAAAATGTTTGATCAAATAAAACATCGCCATAAAAAAATTACACTTACATTCTTGTTGAAATAGTCTAACGTAACCTAAAATCTGAAAGATACTAGATTTCAATACAATGTCTTGAAAATTCTTACGTGTGTGTCTTTTGTATATTTCAAACGCAGTGATTGCAACTAAATACGTCTTTTCACAAGAAGCGATAATATAAATTGATGATGATACAAGTGGCAAAGGGAGGACCCACTTGTTTTTGAAGTTATTACGGTTCGGATGATAAGAACTGTTTTTTACATCCGATTTTTCGTATTTGAAACAGGGATTATAAGACAAATAGTAAATTGAATATTTCGTACTTACTGGTTAATATCTGAGGGAAAGAATATTAATAATAATGATCTAATTCACCGATCCTGTCTGCAGAAACGTCCTGGGTACTATCTGAGTCAACAACTTATAATCAATGTTTCGTCCAGACCTTTCCTTGAAATATTATCTTAACTCCACTCTTTTGTGTTCCCCGCTTTCAGTTTTGCATGGTCTGTTACACTAATTGTTTGTAAACTTGCTTAATAGCCAAATAATACCTCGTACAACAGAAACGTATACTGAGATTTGCAAGAACTAGATATTTCTAGTTATTTTCCCTGGAACTGTGCTAGTAGCAGTTATTTTGAGTGTAAATACCATGACACGTTTTAAAATGAGAAATTGGTCGTTTATAAAGCATTGTGCATGTGTTCAAATCCAACGTCATGAACACAACATAAAGTGACATGTTTGGGTAAATAGTGGACAAAGTTTCATTCGAGATCCCATTGGAATTGAGGGACATCTTTAGTGGACCATCTTATTTTCTTTGTCTTTTTTTTGTAAATATCGATTCTTTTAATCTAAAATGGTGACATCATGTGTACTACAGTCTTTATGAATGGACATATATGGTATTATATTGTCGTATTACTGTGTAGGTGTTGTAGTATTTATGCAATGTACTGCTTTATAATTTTCACGTGTTTTATATCTGTTTTGTATTACAGTCGTTTTATGGGCGTGCTGTGTCACATGTTACATGACTTATTTAGAGTTGTTATATGTGTTCGAATTTGTGTTATATGTTGATTTTCTCTATTTTATGAACATTATTATTATTACTATTATTACTATTATTATACTTTGACCATACAGACTGACATAATAGCGTCTACTTACTGAGCACTTCACCATACGATAGATAACTATACCTAAGTCAACCAGTTGCTCTCCTCCACTTATAAACATGTATATATCGCAGTAAATTCAACAGTAGACGGTCTGCACGCATGCGTGAACAGTTTGCATGGGACCTCAACAGCCCGCCGACCAAATAGATGGGACAGTCTGCAGGCATGCGTGAACAGTTTGCATGGGACCTCAACAGCCCGTGGACCAGTAGGTGGTTGATTTGGAGAGGGATTGCTAATAAACATTCAGTGGTTGGAAAACTTTAATGCACTCAAAGGCCATTAAAATTAGAGTATGCAGAAATTTGAATAGTTGATCAAAAACATAGAGCAAAAGTAAAAACACGTTTTAGAAAAATGGAGAATCTATATATATATTGTTTTTCCTTTCTTATTTATTTTTAGTCAGATAATCAGTTTTGTTCAAACTCTATTCGATAAAACTTCAAAGGCCTGCGATACAATGGCTTGATAGCGCAGATGAAATAACATTACACTCAAATAATTGCAATCCTGAACTCATTTACTAAAATTGTTTTTGATTCTCTTATTTTTATATCTGTTTTCCTTTTTTGATTTTCGAAATCTTTTAAGGTAAGAATATTCTCCCTCTATACAAATTTCAACAGGCACTGACGCCGACCCATTTCCCAGAACGAAAAATCCTAGCCTTGGTGACAGTCTTCAAATTAGCAAGTTGAAAAAACAACATGAAAGAAATACGTGTTCGCATAGGTGAACAAAGGCATATCTTTTTTAAACCAAAGAGCCAATTTGTCCTGAGCCTGTGATGGTGACGTCATCCTTGACAGCTAGGGAATTAAATCTGTGCCAAATGCATGTGATACAAGGTTTCAAATCTGATTTTGGAAAAGTAGTCTTTATCCCGAGATGTATACTGGTGAGTATATAATATAAAAGTAAATCGATCGAGTTTCGTTCCTGATACTCATGTAACTAATGGGGGTGGGGGTGGGGTATGTGCTGACTTATATACTTGTAATACTAATAACGAAAGTGCTTTATTTCGTAACCTTTTTATTTTTTTTATAGTGTGATGATGAAATATTTCAGAAGAAGAAAAGAGAAAAGAAGACTGAATATGTAATTATATATAATATGCAGAGACTATTGTAGGCTGGCCTTCATAACCCCACACTAATAATTCAACAAGAAATCGATGGCCTACAATGTGAATATTTTGAAAGTAAACTTTGCATTCTTTGTGTGGTGGGAGATAGTTGCAAAAATGCTGTGTGACACAATATTACTTCTGCATTAAGCCATGATAAATAGTAGTAAACTGAATTTGTTTTAATTGAATTAACTCAGATTATTGTACTAGAGATGTCATGTCAGTTTCTTTATTGATAATAAAGAAATGATTAAAATTCCTTGACTTATCTTATTTTTATTTTTTATAACACTCTATCAGCTTCTTGTTACTGTGATATAGTAAATTTCTAAGTATAACTAACTCAAGACAGAGTAATATTTTTGGTGGAGATATGTAACTATGGACGCTACAACTTTTGACAGATATCTTCCAACCTTAAAATTTCGTTTCTATTTATGCTCAAGAGAAAATATACGTGTGACGTAATTCCGACCAATCCTTGCTTGTCCGGCACACCAAAACATTTCGGTTTGTGCTGAAGAGATACTCTACAACCAGTGACACAATCTGAGGTTATCATACGATTTAATTTGCATTACTTGTCCGTTTACACTCAAACTGTAACAAATAAATACACATTTTGAATTATCTCTTGTCCATCAAACACCAAAAGCCTTATAAGTCGTAACCAAGGTTGTTAAACATGGGTTCAAGAGTAAATAAGTACCACTGGACGCTTTCAACATTGACAATATATTGACTAGCATTCAAATTAAAAATACAATATTACAAGTTCATACTTGTATAAAAGAAAGCCAGCATATACAATAAACAAGTAAAATTTCATAAAAATGTGTAATTAGACGAATTTAGTGTGTGGAACTGGTAGTATGATCTAGCTTCAGCCATCATGGCTGCATGCGCATTTTGTAGCGGCAGCTGATGAAGTCGTTAATCTTTGTGCTATTCAAATGCTATTTTGGAAGAGAAATTGAGTGTAATAGACATATTTCTGAATGTGAAAAATTCACATGACGTAAGATTTTAAAAGATTAAACGAGTATTTAATGATGAGCAAGCTCATACGTGACGAAAATAAAGTTACTATCCATATGACCGGCGATCACAATTGACACCTAACATGAACAAGTACATAAATATATTAAGGTAGGTCACAATTTACATGTTTCTACTCACTTTATAATGTGCAAATAGTACTCTTTCAGAGGTATATAATCCTTAAATTAACATCATATTTAATGGATGAAATGGACAAAAAAAAAAAAAACAACAAAAAAACAAACAACAACCTATGGTAATAAAGATTTAAAGCTCTTGGTCTATTACAGTATATTTGCCGTTCATCATTGTGCGCAAACATAATAGCCATTGCAGCTCGAGCGGTCGCTCGCAAGGTTCTAAGACAACGCCTATATTAATAGATAGATTTTCCAGTGTATTCTTTGAAAAAAAAAGTAAACCAGAAGTTTGTCGTGTTATTGGAACAGAGTTGACGTACACAAAAAGGGGAAGATCTCTTAAATTTTTAAATAATTAAATATTCTCTGCCGTTTCTATGATGTCACTATCATATAAATTTTAATAAAAATTTCTAAAATGGCTTATTCCCATATCAGTGGCAAGGGTCATATCTCCTTCTTATCCGCACAAGGTTCTTAAACACTACAAATCATTTTCCTGTTTCACATTTGTATGACTTGTTAGTAAGCCTTTTCGATCCTAACATTTGTACTTCATGACATGCAATACAAAACACGACACAAACACCTAATACAAAGAATTATTCCTATCTCAAATTACTAAACACGTATACCTAAAAATATCCAGATAATTCCCGATGTTAAAAAATTAGGGAGTGTTCACTTTACAAAACTAATACATACTGTCATAAAGTCTCTTGAAAGCTGTACATTACGACGTCTGCTCCTAGAAACTGTCAAAATACTCGGTTGAGAAATATTTTCCCAGCACCGACTCCCATAATCAACAAATAATCACTAAAATATAACAAAGCTTGTTTGTAAATTGAAAAAAATTATATTCGAGGTCTTAAATGATACAACACATAAATATGGCAGATATTCTTTACAAGCAATAATCTGTAAAATAACAATAATTGATTGAGATACATAAATCGTCATTTTCCGTGACCCGCAATCTTGACGTTCATCATTTGCATGGATAGAATGTGCTGCTCGTCCTTCGAGTTCGAGATAACCATAACATCAGTAACTGCTTTCGTTTCTGTGAGCGCGTGAGTGGTTGCTCAGGCCAATTTGCTCTCTGAACTGTCTATGGCACACTGGACAGGAGATGCCGCTTGGGTTTGCTTGATGAACAGAGGACGTGTTGCAGTTACGAGATTGACGCTGCTCGCGGTTCTGCACTGCCTGTGCAATTCACCTCAGCTAATAGTCTGTAGCTCCAGTACGGATGAGACTGCGCCAAGTGGAACGATCCTGTGCAAGATCTTTCCAAGACTCTGGGTCAATGTTGAAGTGTTTCAAGGATGACCTTGAACCGTTTCTTCTGAGCTCCCAGAGATCGCTTTAGCTCTTCAGTTCGTCGAAGAGATCGTCTTTGCCAGTCGCTCGTCTGACATCATGGCCTGCCCATCTCAGCTGTGATTTCATCATCAGAGTGTGGATGCTTGGAATGGCTGTCAGTGTGAGAACTTCAGTATCTGCGACGCTGTTCTGCCATGTTATTCTCATCTGTTTCCTGAGGCAGCCCATGTGAAAATGGTTCAGTTTTTTTCGAATGGCGTCGCTACACCGTCTAGGTTTCGCATACATACAGCAGGGTCGGCAACTCAGTGGCTTTGCAGAGGTTTAATTTTTGTTTGCAGATTGATGCCTCTGCGCTCCCACACATTTGCGAATAGTCTATCGGAGGCCACACTTGCTTTGGCAATTATGACGTTGGTTTAGTCATCGATGTGGACTTCACGTGACAGTGTACTGCCGATGTTGGTGAATGTGTCCACTGATTGCAGGATTTGGCCAGTCACTGTGATGGCAAGGTCTACGTGAAGCTTTAATGGTGCAGGTTGGTGCATCACCTCTGTCTTCTTGATGCTGATTGTGGGACTAAAATTGTCACGACCTGAAGAGTATTGATCCATACTCTGTAGGGAGTCTTGAATAGTATTGAACCATACTCTGTTGCATGCCAGACGCGGACTTGACTTTCAGGGAACTGTCGTCAGCAAATTGGAGATCACGAACACTCACTTGCTGTAACTTCGTCTTCTATCGTTGTCTCCTCAAATTGAACAGCTTGCCATCAGTCCAGTATCTGATGTCAATCCCAGTGTTTAGTCACAGAAGGCATATATGAGCATAGCAGAGGACATCATACTGGAGATGAGTGGGGTAAACACGCAGCTTTGCTTGACTCCATTGGTGACTGGGAATGGTTCAGATGACTCACCGACGTCCATGAACCATTACGACAAAATTTCTCTGGCCAACTAACTTTTGCCATGATCTTCCAGAGCCTCTCCACTCACCGCACCCCCACGACTGTGTTAAAGGTTTTTGTCAAGTCAACACAAGTCGTGTACAAGTTTGAGATTTCTTCCAGGCATTTTCTCTGGAGTTGACGAGCTGTAAAAGCCATGCCAATGGTCCCACATCCTTTTCTGAATCCACATTGACTCTCAGGCAGATTTTTGATCGATGTGATGCACAAGAATATTCAGCCGAATTCTAACAAGCATTTTGCCGGGTATTGACAGGATGGAGATGTTCCGATTTTTGAGGCAGGGGTTGTCAGTTGCCTTTCCGCTTGTACAAGTGGACAATGTTTGCATCCTTGTATTCCTGGGTTTTAGTTCTTGAGTTTCTTCTTCTGACGATGTCGTGGTGATTGAGATGACAGTGCTTGCAGCGTGGGTGCATCGATAACAATTTGTTGCGTTTGGGCAGGCGGAAGACTGTGTTGGTGATTAGGATGTCGCGTTCAGCGCATTTTCTCAGCAGGAGGAGTCTATTGTTGCTGCATTTGCCAGAGTAATTTCTGCCGATGACGCCTGGCAATGGCTGGTGATCTGTGCCAACTTTAGCATTGAAGTCACCAAGGATAATGAACTTGTTTGCCTTCGACACTTCTGCGATAAGAGACTCCAGGGCTTCATAAAATTTGTCTTTGATTCCATCTGGGTTGGTCATAATGGGTACATGGGCGCTGATGATCGTTGCATATCTTTTTTCAGACAGTGGGAGTCTCATTTGCATGAGTCTGTCATTCGCGCCCGTTGGTAGATTGATGACCTTGCTGACTAGTTGTGATTTAATGGTAAACCCCAACACCATTTTCAAGTCGCTATTATTCACTTTGGATACACAAGAAGAAGGCGTAGTCGGCTCCTACTTCAGTGACATGTCCTTCGTCAGCTATGCGAGTTTAGGGCCGCTATCTGGATGCTGAATCTGGCCAGTTCTCTACCATCTAGAGCTGGTCTTCTCTCTGTTCTATCTGCTGATGTAATGTCTATTACTGTGCGCATATGCCAAGCGCCGGTGGTGAGTGGCGTCACCTTTGTCTTTTTGTGTGATTTTCAATCGCTAAAGTGAGATCCCCATCAGCCGCCGTATGCTGATCAGGGGTAAGGTTGAGCAGACAATTTTTAGGGTACCTTATCAAGCCGCTTCCTCGTGCTACAGAGGTGAACAAGTTTAATCCTAGATAGGGCTGCTCAGTCGCCCAAGGGGCTATCGAGTTTCACTGCTGCTTCGGTCGAATGAAAAGTGACCCTATTCCCTGAGCGGCCTGTGTGCAGCTACAGCTCCCAGTGTTTCCACACCTGCTTGTTTGCCGCTCGCCCAACGCCACAGGACTTGAAGGTGTGTCGAGGGGGGGGGGGGAGGAGTATGATGTAGCACAGAGTCCCCCTCACTCCCTTGTCCAGGTATGTCTGAATCCAGTGGCACGATAATACCCAGACGTCTCGAGACGAGTCTCGATGCAGTGGATGTCCATCATATTTTTCTGCACCTGAGCTGATGCCCTGTACTGTCCACACAGCTCTTGCCATCTGCCTTCACAGCCCGGGGTAAAGGGATGAGCATATCTGATCAACAGCTTGATTAATCAGAGAGGATTTCCAGAGGGAGACAGGTGCAGATGTCCACTCTCGATCAACAGTAACAGGTAGTACCGTCTACTGTTACTTACGCAGCAGGCGTGACCTGACCTGACCGGAATTAATAATAATAAAATAACGTTCAACTGCAACATTTAAACCCATACACACATCATCATTAATATACGGTAGATTAAGGTTTGTGCAAACACTAATTAAAGGGATTTACTGCTATTACGAAAAGTAAAAATCGGTATATTATTATTGCGATACAACGAACTTTGAATATATTCATTTTGGGGGATCTTGATGGGTTGAATATAAATATGCCTATCTCTCTCTCTTTCTCTGTCTATCTCTCTCTCTCTCTCTCATTGTCTGTCGGTCTGACTGTCTCTCTCTCTCTCTATATATATATATATATTATGATTTATATACCTATGAAAGCGGAACCATTGTCAATCGTTTGTTTATACATTGTCAGTAGTAATGGGGGCCTTATGGCAGTTATGGAAATTAACATTATGGGTCGAGATAGAAGTTACGAGAATTTAATATTAGCTTTTTATGATTAAGTATGGAAATTAAAAATGTAAGGGTACTGTATATTTATATAGACATTGAACATTACGGCAGGATGGAGAGAAGAACAAATGCATACATAATGACATACATTGACTTGTACAGTTGAATAGGAAATTTAATACTAAATTAAATTTATTAGGCAACTATTTTTCTAATTCTGCAATTCGTTCTTGGTAAAAACAACAGTAACACATTACTACAATTGTATTAATACATTGTCAGACTTCGACGTTAGATGAGGCTTTCATGTACTTTAAGGGAGTTACATTTCTGTGTTTTAAAACAGCAGACAAGATACATTGATTTGTTACATGACTGATTTTTAGAGACATAAAAACATTTTGGTTCTTCTGTGCTCGAGTGTGTGTATTTGTCAAGAATAGAATGATCTTACCTCATACTGACAATTAGAAGAAACAGTTCTTGTCATATGAAATCAAATTCTTATCCTTCCCAACAATTATATATAACACGAATTGCTTCTTTTCTTTACCTTAACATATGTGTTTAGTAAAGTTCTAAAGGTATCATCCCCTTAGCACATGCATGCTTCAAACACTACAAAAAATTCTCACAAAGTTAACTTTTGCCCCATACTAACCATCTTCTTTTACATGTCTAGCACATGTTTCTTTTGTATACTACAAAGAGGCCTGTAGAGGTCTGGAACTGAGAAATTCGTTTTGACAGCAGCACTGAGAGTTCTGAGCCAATATGTGAATAAAGTAAATAAAGTACAATAATTGTTTTTTAAACATGCTACTAAAATCAATACGAAAACAATTGTTATCCAGTCCAAACATACATGACACACGTCTTTCTTTATATGCGCCTAAATTAGAGCATGTGTTCCATCTTATATCCACCCATCCATCCGTACAAACAGACAGAGAGATGGATAACCATTTAATACAAACTAATATTGTGTGACGTAGCTGGAGCGTTGTCGTCCTCGTTTTTTATTGCGGAGTGGGGGTCGGTGGACGGGGGCTAACCCGTTTTCTTTTTTTGTACCTATGTCTACCGATTTCATATGTGGTTTCTATTATATGCCGATTTCATTTCTTAACCGACGATGAAAGTATTTTTTTTGGGCCAGACCTCTCTCTCTCTCTCTCTCTCTCTCTCACGGATGTGATAGCTATTGCCAAGAAGGTAAATTGTACCGGGTTGAATCATGCGCTAGCAAGTGAAGGTTGAGGCGAAATTCATATTGAGAGTGATTGATACATTTGACAGAACAAGAATAGGAAGTTTCAATGAATACGCATGTACTTTTTATCTAGATAAGAGTCAGTGATAAACGTGACAGCTTTTTGTACAGGATCTCTGACTTAAACTCTTTTGAATTTGACAGAAAATGTGCATGCTGGAGTCGAAATGTTCTGGAAGCTAGCGTGCTCAAAAGATAGATCAAAATAAAAATACACGAAGCCTTACGCGAAATGTAGACTGTTTAATATTGTTTTAATAAAGTGTAACAACCGTGTTTACACATTCTTCTGAACTCGTGAAAAGCATAACAACATCTAATACAAATATGACACTTTATCTGATATTAAATTTACAATGGCATCGTTTTCTTGTTCCGAATATATATTAAATACAATAATGCCACAGTTGCACATTCAAATTGTAAAATGAGTAGTTTAAATATGCCGCCGTCGCTAAATTATGGCTTCTTAAATCATGAGTATGTGTATGTGTGTTTATATATATATATATATATATATATATATATATATATATATATATATATATATATATATAGAGAGAGAGAGAGAGAGAGAGAGAAATAGGTATTCTTTCATACACACACACACTTTTTGGATTGCTTTGAAGATATCTGTTTGGTATTTCCAGAGAAAGGAAAGAAACCCCTTATTCCAAAGACCATGAAACAGGGCATCGAGACAAGAGTGAAGATGAATGTTTTATGTGTCACAGACATGAACATTGGTCTTCACATTGTCCACAACATTAAAGGAAAGTGGAAAAAGAGAAAAAGATGACAATGAAGTGAAAGAGGAGGAGGTGAACGAGAAGGAAGCAGATATTCCAACCAAAAAGTTCAAACAAGGCGCTAACAACATATCGTCAAAGGCAAAATGAATAATATTGTAAACTTTGGTGGAATTGCGCGTTTGAAATTAGTTATCATTCGTATTGATCAGAATTAGCCAAAAAGTAATTAATATTTCATCCGTGTTTTGATTGTTGATGATTTCCTACTATATTCTTAAATCACTTCTATAGATGGATCACCATTGTTTTTCCATAAATACACACATTTACACTCGCACATGCGCCATTTCGTTTTTGTTTTGTTTTGTTTCCTTTTGGCAATCATAGATGAGTATTTTCTTTCTGATGGATATGGGTGACCATAAAAAGAGCTTTTGTTCTAAAAATGCTAAATCTATTATTGCATTTTCCATCATGATCTGTAACTATAATCTTCCTTTTCCCTCGTCGGAGTCCTACCGCTGCGCTGTCAGCGTCGTATTTGTTGTAACTGCTACTGATGATGGTGATTTGGAATTTTGGGGGGTAAGACAGATTGTTTCCTTCTCCTAGATTTTGCAAAGATATTTTATATAACGCTCTAATCTCTTTAAACGGAGCTAAAATTGTATGTATATAAGAATATGTGTTAGTAATCATCATATACACCTCTTCTCTACCTGATTTGTTTTGTTTGTAAAGGTGAGTGTTAGGACGAGTGTTAGTGCTTCTAACCATTACATATCCTACATGCCCTTTTATATTGGCTTGTAATTATGTGTGTTGGTAACTGCATACCCTTAACCTCTTTCAAATGATTTTGTATGTTTGTTGATGTTGGATGCTAAATAACGCGTGTTGGATTGTCATTATGTATAATAGTAACTACATAATCTACATCCCCTTTGACATAAGTTTGAATATGTCTGGTGATGGATAGTAAATAATTTGTGTTGTATTGTAAAGTCGTGTATTGGTCAGCATGTGTGGGCATTGGTCAGTAGTAATCCTCTTTTATCTCCGAGTTTGACAGGACGTGTGTGTGTTGGGTAATATAGGTCAGTGATGGTCGGTACATATGATTGTTGGTCATCAACATGTGTGTTATTATAGTAAATATATGCTTGGGTCAGTCTGAGTCAATGTTTGATTCAGTGGGGGGGGGGATGGCGCTGAAAGCATATAAGTGACTATTACCTATCAGTACGTCTTAGTCCTCAACCGTTTGTTTTTAAATGTGTAGAATTTGTTTTTAAGGTGGTGTGTGAGTGACCATGACATACTCTCCCATTCCTACCCAGTGTTTGTATGTGTAATGTTGGATAGTCAACAGGCGCATTTAAGTCACCACCTCTTCCATTTGTGTTTGTATGTGTAGTGTTGATCAGTAATAATGTGTGCTTGTTTGTCAATAAGTGTATGTTAGTCTCTATAACTTACTCATATTATCCCTCTTCTGCCTATGCTTGTATGTGTAATGTTGGATAATCATTAGTTGTGTTTAAGTTGACACCTCTTCCGTTTGTGTTTGTATGTGTGGTGTTAGTCATTATGGATGTGTATTTGTTTGTCAATATGTGAAGGCAGGCACGGTACTGTCCCGGCATATATTAGGGGTAGACACTTTTCTCACGCCTCCACCGGCGCCAGCGGGTATGGCGGCCAGCTCTTGAACTTTACCAATACCCAATTACAAGGAGCAACTCCTGGAGCAGAACGCATCTCAATACCATCAGGCGTTCTCAAGATAAGAGGAAAGAAAGTATGGGAGATTGAAAACTGGTGAAAGCAATGCGCTAACACTCATCGACTATTAGCTCGGCAAGGGACGATGGTAATGCAACTCTCGATGGCCATGTACATCGGCCTCATCGAGCTGCAACCACCGATGTTTCCGGTAGCTCTCGGACAGGTTCGGGACCGTCCCGACATAGCGTAAGGATAGTCGCTTTTCTCACGCTTCCGCCGGCGCACGTGGCTGATGTCGCCACGCCTTAGTATATGTCTATAACCTGAAGAAAGATGCAACTGTCGGAGCTATTTATTACTTATATAATGATATAGCAAACACTTTTTACCCGCTTTCTGGATGTTGAATCTGGCCAGTTCTCTCTCTAGCAACGTCTTGTACAGACCGTTTACGAGTACAAAGGATTATAAACAGGGATCTTGAAAGATTTAATGCATGGGCAAACGACTGGCTTGTCGCTTTTAAAACTACGAAAACAGTCACTTTATTAACTGCAAACAGGAAAATGTATTCTTATTTTCTGATGTTCTCTTTTGATAATATGAATTTTCTTCATGTTAAAAATCACATACACCTAGGTCTAACATCCTCTTTCAATGCCTTAATGGACTAATCGTATTAGTATGATTATTAAGAATGCATCTAAATGTTTATTTATGCTGCGCGTGAGTAAAAAATCTGTTCACAGAAGAACTCCAGGTAAACTATAAACACTAGTAATACGTAATAATGCTTCTGAAATCTGAGATAATTGTTGCATAAATGATTCTGAAAGACTGGAGGAAAAAAGCTCAAATAGAAGCAACACGAATTGCTACAAGTCTAATTATTGTTCTAGAGTGTCCCTTTATGCCGAAATTGATTGGGAAACTCTTGCACAGCGAAGGAAAAAGAAAAGATTATGCATAATGCATTGTTTATAAATAATCACATACGTAACTTCTTAAGCGACCTTCTTCCGCAATGATAAAACAGGCATCTAACAACCCTCTAAGTAACTCTCAAAGCATCACACCACTCTCTACCAGACTTCAGATGGGTTTTTTTTCATCTGCGATTGATATTTGGAACTCTCTCAGTTGCGATATTCAAAATTCTCCTAAATATATGTAATTTTGAAAAATTCGTTTATATAATGCAACTAAAGTCATCACCGTATTAGGCTATTCACAAACGTCAGCTTGATATCCTACACACTAAGCTTAGACACGCATGCAACCACCTCAAATCCGACCTTTACATAGTGAATTTAGTTAACTCTTCCATGTGTGCATGTGGTCATGATGATAAAGATGATGAACACTATTTGTTCTATTGTACTCAAAGATTACAGCTCTTTCGCTCTATCTTTCAACACAATCTTTGTGTAACTTTAGATTTATTATTAAAAAATGACGTCGAACTAAGTAAAGAAGCAAACTCTATAATATTGCTAAATGTTCAGAAATATATCCACAGAACCAGACTTTTTTAGTATTAAGTTATATTCTAAGTTCTAAATCTATAAAATAAACACAAAGGACAGAAGTGACTGTAACCAGTACAATGTCTTCTCTCTCTCTCTCTCATTGCGTTTTTACCTTATTATATACGTATATGTTTCTTTCTTAAAAAATGTTATATGTCTTTTAATATATCTATTTTTTTACCTTGTTTTCAGACATACTCCAATTATTTTAAAATGGACGTCATTATTGGATAATTTTTGTATGTTTTGGGAAAGGACCTAGATGAGTTAGTCAACTCGTGTCCAATCCAATATTATTTAATAAAACGACAATTAGTAGAAATACGTACATGATATTAAAAATCATTTATTTATCCTTAGCATTAAAGATGCTGTTTTACTCTTATTTTTTTACTTTCAAGAAATGCTAAAGGGCATAATTCGTAAAGCTTTAGCTGTCAACAATTTATATAAATAGAGACTTGATAATGTGAATAACGATCTTCTCTTCACTATTGAACTACAGCTTGCTGAACATCATTACATGTGGGTATTATGTTGGTATTGGCGGATTTACATGAGGTAACGTAAGTAAAATTCTTAAAATTAGCAACTCAGAATCTAAAAAATCCCATGTAACACTAACGTGTGTCCGTAAGGCTTTGGTGTTCTCTATCAATTTGGTAGCGATATGGATACCCTATGAAAATATTGATAAGATATCTTTGCACAAAAGTTTACAGACTCGAGCTGATCCAATGGTAGGACTCTAACTCGCACTCTTTGGTTGGCGAGTCCGGTACGCAATATTTAACTGATCAAATGAATCTCTTTTCTTTTAGGCAACTGTTATTTTTTAATATTATTTGAAAACAAAAAACTGTTCTGTTTTTCTGTACTTCGGATGTAGCAGTTTAAATTAATTCAATGTTTATTAACAGTCATATATGTATGTATGTATGTACGTACGTATGTATGTATGTATGTATGTATGTATGTATGTATGTATGTATGTATGTATGTATGTATGTATGTATGTATGTATGTATGTATGTATGTATGTATGTATGTATGTATGTATGTATGTATGTATGTATGTATGTATGTGTCATATTATTGGTATATTTTACGGTGCAAAGCTCGTTATAAACTGATATGAATTTTCCTCCCAGATAAAAGAATAATCTGGAAAAGCTATGAAAAAACTTAGCACTATCCTTTCACTTTATATTTGGTATGAAGTTGTCCTTATTCGTCTCGCTATTGGTAACCGTAATCTTTATGTTCACCACTGGCTAAACTCAAAATAATATCTTCGGGATGTTCATCGGTACAAGTTCCAAAACGTTTGTCTTGGATGTGTGGGTGATGGCTTTACATTTAATCAAACCTTCGTATTGGTGAATGTGTTCCACGTCGATGTGTTCTGTCAACATTTCAAGATGACCGGTGGCGAATCGAGCATATTTACACACCCAAGGATAAAAGGAACACACATCAATGTATTTGATTTGCTCTCCTTGAGATTCGTCCACTTCATACAACAAGCGTTTAGCATTGGTTCGGCTTCGAAACAAACTGTAGCGTGGAAACAAAGGTTCGATTTCCATTACATCGTAATCTTTGATGATACATGTAAATTCTGCATATGTCGTCAAACGTCGATCGTAGTCGTGTTCCCACATTTTTATCACGTGGTATCCTTGATTTCCTAAACTATGGTGTCGTTGATATGCTTGCTCGTACAACTCTTCCATGGTGAACTATGAGAAGGATTTCTTTGGTCTCGTTGAGGAAAACAAGCAGGACATCCATGCAATAAACATCCATGGAATTCGTAGACCATTTGTGGGTTTTCTAAATCTCAACTATCCGCGGAAAGGGTTCCATTTTCTTTTATCCACCGTTTCTAGCATAGTGTATCCACTTGTCTTGAGTTTCACACAGGTAATGGAGCCAGAGCAGAGCTTTGACTGAATATCGACAGCAGACAGATTGATAGGACTGAGGTGGTATGATGGCTAGTTTGTTCTCGCGCATGAACTTCTTTCGGTAAACTAATCCACACGTTTTGGCAATGGTAGAAGTTTCCTTCAAGGGATAGATACCTCCGTGATCTAGAAATAATTGTCAAAAGTGTCCACAATAACTTCGTACAATGTCCACATCAGATCGATAATATTTCAACATTTCTTCTTGAAAATCAAAAGGGTCTGAAGAATGAGTTTGGTACCAAGCGCAGAAAGCTTCTTTGTTCTGTGTGCATACCGTCAGGATCGTAGTAGCGAATTGCAGGCAAATGCGGGAGCGCAACGTGTTGAGTAGCTTCGAAATTGAAAAAGGATGAAAAAAAGCCTTCAGCCATTTCTGTCATTCCAAATGTTTTAAGCATTCTACTCAAAGACATAGCCAATTAACTAATGGTATCTTTAAACTGTACGTTTAACACTTTCATGCAAATGATTTTGGCTCTTGCACGGTCACTTTTGAAAATTCGATTCCTTGTTCTGAATAATATTTCAAAATAAATTTTGCCATCGCTTCTTGAGAAATTGTGAGCCATGACTGTAGCGTATCGATGACAGTTTCTGTAACGATGTACCTCCTCTTCGCTCAAAGCGTCGTCGGTGGGGTCTAAAATCCATTCGGCAAAATCAGAAAGAGTACTAGAGTTCCGAAAGAACTTTCTCGTCCTTCTGGAATCACGCTACAGTTTGGACAAAGACAAATTAAAGGTTCTTGAATGCATTTGTCACAAGCGCGATGAGGTAGATAAATATTAGGGATGCAAATTCCAGTCTCCTGTGAACATTCAAAGTAAGAAAGATAAAATCAACACGTTTCTTCTTTTTATTATTCTTGTTCTGGTCGTCATTTAATACTTCCTCGAGTTCGTTGTCATAAGTTTGAATGGAAAACTGATAATTGAAGTCAACAACTTAGTCACAAACACGATATATTTTCTTTCATGGAGAAACGCGTGACTTTTGGTTATTCGTTCGAAGAAGATGTCCAGAAGTGGAGCTCACTCTCGATAATTCGCAGCATTTATCCGTTGTTGAGATTGTTTCATGAAATGGTGCTCGTAACATCAGGAACTGACGAATGTTCGCCTCCAAGTGGGGCAATGCATTTTTTCTTTTACTTTAGGAATGCAAGATCTGGATGCTAAACACCAGCGACATCTCTCTCCACAATAAATGTGTTGCTCCAGACTGGCAAATCCTCGATCACATTTTTCGCAATATTAACTCTATATGAGAAATCCCGTGATAGTTGTAATAACATCGAAATGATCTTGCTGTTGATAAATGTGAATGTATTTTCCATCTGGAAAACTCGGTTGTCGAAACACGAGATCTCCGCGAACGACATGAGGGTATACTTTCAACATATAACGAGGTGCCAGCACGTCTTGAGGTTTTTGTGTTTCAGGAACTCCACACACGGTTTCTTTATAAAAACCTGCTTGCTGCAAAATAATTTCTGCTTTACTTTGTTGTTTGGCTCCGTTCAATCGACTAATGCTATTCCATAACCTTTTCCATTCTTCTGTTTCGTTTTTCTCTTCATAAGATTGAGCTACTACGATGTCACGGGCTAGATACATTTGATCGTGGCCCTTGTTAATATGAACGATATTTCGTTTGGTACTGCGAAGTTTATCCACCGATACAACTTTGTGTCGTCCATTATCTCTTAGTGATGAAACGTGTGTCGCGTGAAGAATACTTTTTCCTTCGGTCATGTCAAACTCGTCGTTAGATTGTTTAATTTTGTCCAAGATTTTTGAAGACGTTACTTCTGCAGGTGTACTAAACTCGATCCACCCAGGACACTTCAAACTGTCGTTAGTAATGGATAGTCACAAACGATCGTGATACTGAACTTGGCATTGTCTTTTCAATTCCACTAACATTAACTCAAATACATTCGTAATAAAGACAGATGCTTTCTCTGCTGAAACTTGAGGCTTGAACTTGTAAGTGTAAACCGTCGCTCGAAATTTTAAGAAAGTCGCTTTTTGAGTAGGTCGAATGTAAAGATAATGTTTAGAAGCTACCGAGTGACTTTCTTTCTTGGCTAATCTTGACTCTATAGGCCTTGTAGTGAATTTAGATGGTGTTGGCTAAACATCACTTATGTCTTCTTTAAAATCGCTAGCTTGAACTTGTGCTAATAGTTCTCTCAGCATATGAGGCGACACAGAAAGTGGTCGTCGTTTCTAGGCTTCTTCTGGTTTCTCGCTGGAAAGGTTTGATCTTTCCATGGTGATACAAAATTTGATTTTGACTAGGGTACACGCTTTCTTCCTATATTTATAGAGAGACCCCCTACCCCTAAGAGAATGCACTCATTCAGTTTTCAATCTGTGAAGATGGAAGAGTCATAACAGATCACACTTCTCGTCAGAGATTTACAGACAGTCGTTCGAAAGTACATTTTCAACAAGACTTCTGAATAATCACTCGAGATAAAAGTCAAGATACCTGCTATGTACGTCAAGAGAAATTACATTGGCTTCAAAATGTCCACAACGTCAAAGAAACGGAAACATTAAGACATGAGAAAAGATAGATAAAAGTAAATATACCTGTTATGAATGTCAACAATAAGGACATTGGTCTTCAGAGTATCCCAAGAAAGAAGAGAACAATTACTAAATAGTATCTCTTTTTGAAGAGAACTGGGTGGCCCTAAATATTGGCAGGTTTTGTTTTGCTGTTGTTTGGTTTAAAAAAAAAAAAAAAAAAAAAATCTTAAGAACTTGACATCACAAGCTGCAACTGCCTTAATCTTTTCCACGTCCGACACGTCCAAGTCCAACTTCTGCTGCTGCTGTTGTGGGTAGTGGTACTAGTGACTGCTGCTGGCATCTCAGTGGTGGTGGTTAACTTCAATGTAGTCCTAGAAAGTTTCTAAGTCATGGATCATGAACGTCTCGTTCTTATCGGTTTGGCTAAAGACGTTTGATACGTTTCTTTCAGGTGTTTTAACTCCGCAAAATGTCTTGTAACAAACTAACCTTTTTGTTTTCACTCTCTTCCTTCCTCTCATTGTTCAAAGTTCTTGCTTTCTTATTCCTCTTGTTGTTGTTGTTGTTATTTTTGTTGAACAAATATTTGTTCTTCTTTCTGACGTTGCAAAAAAAAAAAAAAAAAAAAGACCTCTCCAAATCTTCCTTCGGTTTCTTTTTCTTTCTGAAATCATCATAGACTGATAATGATGAAGAAGGAGGTAAATATGTTACTATAGCCGGCAAATATTCTTGCGAAGATAAGACATTCGCACAAAGTCGAATTGAAATTATTCTCTTCTGGAAGAATACTTGCTACAGCAGCAGCAGCTGTAGTAGTAGTAGTAGTATCACTCAAGGTGTAAGCAGTATTCACTGCAGACCCACCCGAATACATCATCTTTATTTCTACCAGAGGAATTTTACTTAAACTCTTCACCAGTGGTGCATTGTAGGAACGCTCGTGCGTATATATACTGAGGTGACGTTCCGTGTGCGCTGTATGCTGATTGGAAGATAGACAACACGTCCTGACAGAAATATGTTACACGCGTTCTGATTGTAAGAACATTCCAATCCGTTTCGATCCAGTCCTAGACTATATATAGAGGTGCGTTGGCTCACTATGTCATCTGTTCTCAAGACAACCTAACAAGATGTGGGTAAAAGTGAAGCCATGGACCATAATTTCCAGCATTCTGTTTAATCCAGACTTCCTGGTATATATCAAGGCATTGTGGGCGATCACACACATCACAGACAGCTATATGGAAGAGACGAATCTTTGTAGAGAAGCAAAGGTGCCTGAAGCGTGTTTTAGTTTAAGGACCAGCAGTGAGAAGAAGCTTACGCCAGAGAACAGTGAAGTGGTGCCACCCTCTTTGGTTAACTACCCAAACGGCCCCTTTTAGGACCACCAATTTGTTTCGAAAATTATTACCACTATATGTATTTTATGTTTGTATGTTTGTGTATGTCTGTGTCTATGTCATTTCACAACTAACAAAAACTTAAAACCCCTTTTGTATGATAAAGTGTGTATATAAACACTACTACCCTTTGCTTTGGCGTGGTGTATGTTTGTGTCCATGTAAATATAAACATATAAGTATTGGTCACATCACGGTGTGTTGGATAGTATCTAAAAATGGGTCTTGGATTGTATTAAAAAATGGGCATTGAATAGTAATCAAAAAGTGTGTACTGGATAGTAATACACAATTGGGTGCTGGATGGTTATTCACTAAGTATTGGAAAGTACATAACGTAATGTTAAATTGCTTTGCTGCCATACAGTTTTCAACATGGAGGTGGAATGCTAAATTCCCCTTGTCGACACACTGCCCCCCCCCCAAAAAAAAAGTGGTTGTTGAATAGTAATCAAAAATTGGGTGTTGGATAGTGATCAAAAAGTGTGTTGGATAGTAATAAAAAAGTGGGTGTTGGATAGCAATCGAAAAGTCGGTGCTGGATAGTAGATCACTAAGTATTGGATGATACATAACGTAATGTTAAATTCCCCTTGTCACCATAAAGTTTTCAACATGGAGGCGTAACGTTAAATTCCCCGTGTCACCACACCGGCCCCCCCCCCCCCCGAAAAAAGTTAGTGTTTGATGGTAATCAGAAAGTGAGTTTTGGATAGATATCAAAAAGTGGGTGTTGGATAGTAATCATAAAGCGAGTGTTGGATAGTAATCAAAAGTGGGTGTTGGATATTATTCAAAAGTGGGTGATGGATAGTAAATCACTAAATTCCCCTTTTTGCCATACGACCCCCCCAAAAAAAAGTTGGTGATGGATTGTATCAAAAAGTGGGTGTTGGATAGTAATCGAAAAGCGGGTGTTGGATTGTAATAAAAAAGTGAGTGTTGGATAGTAATAACAAATTTTGTGCAGCATCCATGTAGTTCTGCATTCGGTGTGTTTCCGAATTTAAGTTTTTGTCTTTATATCCTTTATGACATGGTTAGTGTTTCGCCGTTTCCAAAAGTGAGTTTAAAATGTATCAATAGGACTTGTCATTGTCCACTCTGCTAATTGTATTATTCTTTATCATTATACAGGTTCACAGCTGTATTAAGGTCGGCAAAACTGTGATTCGTAAATAATGAGCTTAGACAAGGAAATTGCAAGTAATGAAGTCTACACTTTGTTTATGAAGCATACTATCATTAATTATGCACACACAAGAAAACATTTAGTGATAGGTTCCTTGTTCACACTGGGACAAGTTTATCTCTTATATTTCTGAAAAGTGTATTTTATTTGTTAACGTATACTAGCAATATTGCGCATTTTTAAACGAATGCTTGTTTCACTTTGATATTACAAAATGGTAAACAGTGTTGAACACGGACGTGTCTTCAAATTCAGATTCTGGATACGAATGCGTAGCATTGACACGCTAATAACAATGGCGAAACGCATTGCGACGTCCAAGAGGAAAATGAATATAATTCTTTTCAGTCCAAACAAATTCATACCTATTGATTAAGAAATTAACTGAAATATTTGAGGAGAAATTTATTTTTTCCCTGGCCATGGGCAAGGCACTTTACTTCAGTTTCTTCGGACATAGAAAACACCTTTATGTGTTGCTGTGCCGTAAAATACAAAATCAGACCAAGTTAATTTCCTATGCTTAATATATGTCTTTGGTTCGACATTTGATAGCTGAAATCAATTCTAGCATATATTTATTTGTATCTCACATTACTAATTTCATTAACAAAACGCTGGCATCTATTGAAACACCTTTCCCTCAATTCTATATGGCAGTGCCTCTTTCTTCAAGTCTAGAATAGGGTACATGCACAACAATGACCCTATGGCCTCAAGAGGAAAGGTAATGTTAAACATATATGCAATCTGGGTACAAGGGGAGCGGCAATGTTAAAAATATCCATAACATTAGTATGGCCTTTTGCCGAGAAGAGGAATTTCATGCAAACTCAAATGAAAAGGTTGTAGGGTATGTGATGGGGAGTGATCCTTACAATCCCACACAATATTTTATATTATTCAACTCTGATGTGAAATGTCATTTTCATTTTCAAGTGTGCTGCAAAATATCCAATGTCAATGATGTATAGATTTTGCTTTTCACTTTGTTACAAATGTACAGTTTTTGTTATTGTCGCCCTAGACATTATATGTTCAGTGAAATTTTACCTATTTTAATGTGCTGCTGGTGAACAGCGAGACTTTATTACACTGTCAAACAAGGTCAGACTTTGGCGTAAGATAAGGTTTTCGTGTACTTTTAGTTTGTTGCATTTTCTGTTTGTTCATTGCTCTGATACTGGACTGATTGATCGACAGAGCAAAAACAATCCTAGGGTGCTATAGTGTGACTTTTACTAACGATTCTCCCTTCCTCCCTCCCCCTCCCCTCCGTCCCCCTCTCCCCCTCTCTTTCTCTCTCGTACCACTTTGATTGGTTTAAAAACACGAGCATTTTTTTTCGCAAGCTCAATTCTTGACAAGTACAAACACTCCAGTACATTTATAACAAAGTGAAGTAACAAAGGGTTTTGCTCTCTCGAAAAATCACTCCAATAGCAGAACAATATATGTTGTATGCTGTTTTCAAACTCAGAAAATGTAACTCTCGTGAACTCTCACAAACGAAAACAGTATTACAAAGTAAAGAACCAAACTGACAATGGATATTTCGCAACACACTTCTTGGACTGTAAATGTAAGCCAATGCCTGTAAATAAGTGTGTGTTGTTCTTCTCTCCATCCTGTTTAATTTCTACAGAAAGCTATATGGTGCAGGTGAGTAGATATAGGTGTTCGTCATTGGACAGCCTGCTCGTCAGTAGGTGTTGCTGTTGGTGAGTAGAGGGGGCGATGGTGAGTAGATGTGGGCGTTGGTCAGTACAAAGGTGCTTGTCAGTAAATGTGGTTGATGGTGAGTAAGACGGTATTGGTCAATAGGCGAGGGTGCTGGTTATTGAGAGAGGGTGTTGGTCGGTAAGAGGGTGTGTTGGTCACTTAGGATGGGTATTAGTCAATCATGTAAAATGTTCTGCTCTGTCGATCAATCAGTCCAGTAGCAAAACAATGTATGTTCTTTGCTGTTCTAAGACAAACAGAAACTGCAACAACCTTAAAAAGTACACGAACACTTTATCTTACGCCAAAGTCTGACCTTGTTTGACATTGTAACGAAGTATCGCTGTCTTTTTCACCAACAACGCATTACAATAGGTAACATTTCACTGAAAAACCAGCTTGGCTCTATGTGGTATTGACATTTAATATTTCTCAAAAAACTTGAAAATGAAAATGGCCTTTCATTCTAAGGTTGGATAATATAACAGTGTGTGTTGAAGTTTGAAAGTACGCCATTGCCTGTCCTGCTTTGTCTTTGTTCTTCTTTCCATCCTGTTTAATGTCTATAGAAGGTTATGGTTCCCTCAATGTTTTCTGCTGGCGAGTAGATGTGCGTGCTGGTCAGTAAGAATTTGAGCTAGTCAGTATAGGGGAGTATCGGTCAGTAGAGGTGGGTGATGGTCAATAAATCGATGTGCTGGTCAGCTGGTCATTAGCTTAGGGTGCTGGTGAGTAAATGTGGTTGCTGGTGAGTAACACTGTACTGGTCAATGGGCATGAGAGTTGGTCAGTAGAGGTGTGTGCTGGTCATTGGAGGTGAGTGCTGGCCTGTATTTGTGGGTGCTAGCCAGTAGAGGTGGGCGTTGGTCAGTAAGACTGTGTATTGGTCATTTAAAATGGGTATCAGTCAATCATTTCAAATGTTTGGCTCTGTCGATCAATCAGTCTAGTAGCATAACAAAGTATGGTGTCAGCTGTTTTCTAAACTTACCAGTAAATGTAACAACCTTAAAGTACACTAAAACCTTATCTAACGTCAAAGTCTGACCTTGTTTGACAGTGTAACCAAGTCTTGCTGTCATTTTTCATCAATAACGCATAACAATATGTAACATTTCATTGAACATCTAAAATCTAGGGCAACAGAAACGAAAACAGTACACTGGTAACAAAGTAAAAAAGAGCACATTTGCTCTATACGGCACTAACAATTGGAAACTTTGCAACACACTTGAAAATGAAAATAACCTTTACCTCCAGGGTTGAATAATATAAAATAGTGTGTTGCATTGTAAGGATCACTCACCTTCACGTACATTAAAACCCTTTCACCTGGGGTTACAACCAAGACTGCCAGCTAATGTTAAACATGTAAACATTTTTAACACACATTCCCCCATAGGATAAGAGGGTCATTTTTGTGCACCGATCATCCCACACTGTAAATTCTGTTGACCTTTATAACATTATAGTTCCCATTTCCCCCATACTGGCTCACAATGTTAATCCAATGCACTAATGTTAAGATCTTCTCCCCCCCCCAAAAAAAAATCCCAATCCAAGATGGTCGGAGAGTGAATTTCCCATCCCTCCCATAGGGTCATACTTTTAAAATGGTTGCGTAATGTTAAATTCACATTGAGGCCAGAGGGTCATTTTTTACCCTCGATTGTCCCATAATATTACTCCTATGGACGTTATAGTTCCCATTTCCCCACCCCCACTAAACCGTCTAACAATGTTAATCCTATTGACTAATTCAAGATGTATTTTTCCATTCCCCTCGTAGGGTCATAGTTTCAAAAATCGTAAGCTATCCATAATATATATATATATATATATATATATATATATATATATATATATATATATATATATATATATATATATATATATCCGACTACCGTTTTGATACATATTCATTTTATTCCGATGTGTAATTCTTCCATTGAAGACGATAATTATGTTTGCATCTGTCGCGTATCCTAAAAACTACGATAGTTTTTCTAACGTATTGAAATGATCTTTTCAAAACATTCAAACGAATATTATTTGAATAAAATAGTATCGTTTTCCTCTTCATTATTAAATACGAATTTTACCTCTGCTTGAAAAAGATCTTGTCAACAGACGCACTAAAATAATATGAATAAAATATATCAATGACAAAGAAAAAATAATGCAACAGTCAGATTTAAATGCATTTGTCAAATTAAGTTATGTGTCTTTATTCAGTTTCAAGATATATTGGCACAAACAATTAATTTAATTACCTGAAACCGCAGTGTTAATATTTTAAAAAAATTATTATACTCACTTGGCAAAACAGGCAAAAGCACGTGTACATCCTATGCATGATCTATCGAAGATTAAACCTTTAAACTTTTAAAACGATTAAATTGATATGCTGCGTGTCCCACTTTTAATTTTAAAATGTTCACTCTGCGGCACCAACTATAAAAAACCGTCCCAGTGAGATCACCCCTTTAAAGTAAGGCAGTGCCTGTGTGACGACAGTGATAAAATGAAAATTGTTTTAGGTTCAAGTCTACCATTGTGTACAATTTACCCATACACAGGCTTCTTCTGAAAAAAAATAATTTTTTTTTCTCTAATTAGTATTAGCTAATCAGCAACCTTCATTCTATTAAACAGGATGCCTAATGTGTCAACCTCATATTGGCTGGTTCCGTAGCTCTTAAAATAATTAGTTGTATGCGAATTCTACTTTTGTTCATTGATACTGAAATGAAATGCATTTATTAAATCCAGTGGAGATTTCTTCCTAATTAGGCACAGTTTTTAATATTAGTATTCTTAATTTGCTTCTTATAATGACTCTCAGCAATACGTCGGACTTTTCATATCACAATAGTCTATTTATGTTTTAATGTACTAGTAATTTAATCAGCAAAAATGGCATGTCAATGATGATTCATCCTGTATTGAACCCTTTTCATATAATAGACCAAGAGTTTTGTCAAAACAAATAGATTGTTTTCCAGCCTGGTAATATAACGCAAATTGGACTTCGTGAAAGTGTGTCAACAAAATATTGTGTATAATTAATTAATAATCTTTATTTTATATTGTTAAATCTATCTTTAGTAGTCACCAGACGTTCCATTGACACATCCATGTCTGCCACTGACGAATGTATATGCTATGTGTCTATTTTACCACAAATAGTTTCTTTTGGTAAAAATTAACATACTTTTATCGATATATGTGTATGTATTATCCTATATATACAGGTTTTAACCACCCAAAAATTGTGATGCAAACTCCGCGTTACCCATGTACGCAGGAATTCATGGATTTCTTAACATATCATATGGGCTAGGTATAATTCTATTCATTGGGCTTGGGTACAAACGCATCACAGGTAAAGCTGTATTCTACATTATGTGGTGTGTAGAGGGACCTCTTTGCTTAGCTGGTAAGTTAATATTTAGTCTTGCGGTGAATATTCCTATCAAGAAACTAAATAATTTTTCAAGCAGTGCAAATCCTCTTTTTCAAATTGAATTTGTAGCTGTAAATGAGAGTATAAAATGAAAAAGCCACTCTGCCAAGGTAAAGAATAGATAAATAGCTCCTCAAAAGAGGTAATGTAGAAACATTTCTCTTTTAAAATACAAGTCATACAGGTCATGTAGGCGTTCGGTGACAATTACTTCAGTAGTGGGTGTCATCTTTGAGAATTTGATTACACATACTTTTAAATGACGATTATTCGGGTTATTTCTTTCTTCAAAGATGAATATTCCTTGGAAGATCATAATATAAACGCGCTCACAAATACATACAATAAAAATCAACGTTAAAGTAGGTGAATATTTTTTGACGAGGTCAAGCATAACGTATGTTCCGATATAAAACGGATTAAATGTCGAGCTACGATGTCATAATGAAAGCGCCGCGTGTTGAAAAACATTGGTAATACCCTGCATTGGTAATGTTTAGACCCGACACCCTCCTGTCATGAGCCAGTTAAGAACATGGCCGCCATTGTAAAAGTACATAGCAATCAAAAATTTTCGTCTGGAAGTTGTAAGAAGACATTTCAGCTGCAGAGCAATCAACAATCAGAAATGAATAGACCTTGGTTGAACTATATTAGTATTAAAATTTAGAACAACAATTCATATATTACTTACGATCAGTAAATGCACCTATATGACCAAGTTGACGTATACTGTAGGTAACCTTTGTTTGAAAATCTTGATGTCATTTAAAAAATTTTGCATTTCATACATTTATCAAATGACTCCACAATTAGTAGCAGCAATTGAAAATAGCTGTTATGTGCTACAAACATCTTTAACATGATAATTTTTGCAAAATATTCCTGATCGGACTTTATCATCATTTTAAAATTCGCACAAAATACAAGTTTGTAGATCATATCCGAAACTAATTTTAAACAGTTCTAACATAGCTTTATAAAACGTTCATTAAAATAAGCAACATTAATGTGATGGTATTTAAATCATTAAAAAGATATAAACTTTGGGTTAGGGACTATCAATTAAAGTTTTATCGCTATATTCTTGGTGTATCAGTTTTATTGCTATATTCTTGGTGTATCAGTTTTTATTGCTATATTCTTAGTGTATGAATTCTATTGCTATATTCTTGGTGTATCAGTTGTATTGCTATATTCTTATTGCATCATTTATATTGCTATATTCTTGGTGTTTCATAATATTGCTATATTCTTGGTGTATAAATTGTATTGCTATAATTTTGGTGTGTCAATTTTATTGCTATATTCTTGGTGTATCAGTTGTATTGCTATATTCTTGGTGTGTCAGTTTTATTGGTATATTCTTGGTGTATAAATTGTATTGTTATATTCTTGGTGTATCAAAGTTATTGCTATATTTTTTGTGCTTATTATTATATTCTTGGTGTGTCAATGTTATTGCTATATTCTTGGTGTATCAATTTTATTGCTATATTCTTGATGTATCAGTTTTATTGCTATATTCTTGGTGTATAAATTGTATTGCTATATTCTTGGCGTATCAATGTTATTGCTATATTCTTGGTGTTTATCGCTATATTCTTGGTGTGTCAATTTTATTGCTATATTATTGGTGTATAAATGTTATTGTTATATTCTTGGTGTATCAATTTTATTGCTATATTCTTGGTGTATCAAAGTTATTGCTATATTTTTGGTGCTTATTGTTATACTCTTGGTGTGTCAATAATATTGCCATATTATTGGTGTATCAATTGTATCGCTATATTCTTGATGTATCAGTTTTATTGCTATATTCTTGGTGTATCAATGTTATTGCTATATTCTTGGTGTTTATCGCTATATTCTTGGTGTGTCAATTTTATTGCTATATTCTTGGTGTATAAATGTTATTGCTATATTCTTGGTGTATCAATTTTATTGCTATATTCTTGGTGTATCAAAGTTATTGCTATATTTTTGGTGCTTATTGTTATACTCTTGGTGTCAATTGTATTGTCATATTATTGGTGTATCAATTGTATTGCTATATTCTTGATGTATCAGTTTTATTGCTATATTCTTAGTGTATCAATTTTATTGCTATATTCTTGGTGTATCAATTTTATTGCTGTATTTTTAGTGTATGAACTGTATCGCTATATTCTTGGTACATCAATTTTATTGCTATAATTTTAGTGTATGATCTGTATCGCTATATTCTTGGTACATCAATTTTATTGCTATATTTTTAGTGTATGAACTGTATCGCTATATTCTTGGTACATCAATTTTATTGCCATATTCTCGGTGTATCAACTGTATTGCCATAATCTTGGTCTATCAAAATTATTGTTATATTCTTAGTGTACGAATTCTATTCAACAGAGTGATCTGCCTGTTGAGTTTGTAATATTATATACATTTATGTAAATATGGCCTACATTCCAGCATTTTGAATTTTTTTGACCACCACAACATACATAGCTGGGTGTGACATGAACTGTAAAAAATGTGGAAATGATGTTCTTAACTGGTCAGTGGTGACAGAGTCAATAATTCTTGTGATGTATTGTCTCCTCACTATTTCCGTCATCGCATATGAAGCCAAGACAGAATGTAAGCATTGCAACAAAGATGATGATAACACTACCATACGTTCCAGACGAAATCAAATTCGGGCTTGCGACGGAGATGATGGTAATACTACAGATGATGATACCAGAGGTACTCGAGGTACACGTGTACACATACAAAACCAGTTTAACGTACAAAACATGACAAATATTCCTGCGCCCGATATTATGTTAGGGTTCTAGTTGAAATGGTAGACTAAAATGCAAGCACTTGCTTTAATCTGAAGTTTTTTGCTCTTTGTTTATAAATATTAATCCTGTCAGCAAGTCAGAAAATCAATGTGAATATATAAACTGGCACTTTCTAAGAGCTCCAAACTCGCTGGACAATTTCAATAGGAAATACATTGATTCTATGATTATACAGAGTGTAAGCTAATTGTTAAATTTTGTTTGTTTGTTTTTGTTTATGTTGGGTTTAACGCCATTTTTCAGCACATGATAGTGTATACATGTTGGCCAGTATATTTGGTGGAGGAAGAACCGGGGAAGACGCCGGGAAGAACTACCGACCCAAGGGAAGCTAGTGGCAAGCTTTCTCACATATCCATGTTAGTCGAGTCGAGACACAAACTCACGCGGTCAGAGGTGAGATGTGTGTGTAATTTGTAAAGGCGAGATATAACTGGAGTTTATATTTCAAAGTACATGTCTTAGTAGTATCTCCGAATATCTTGATAAACTTTGAGTATACATAACGAATCAGTAATAGTTATTTTGCCGTTGTACAAAAGCGGCAGGTTCTCGGTGTGGGTTGAACAACTTTGACATCCTTATAAAATGGGTCCTCGTATATGTCCATAATTTTAATTCGTCTTCGAATTTGCATACCAGTGTAACTATATCCATCATGGGTACTCTCTTACCCCACACTACGGAAATGTTTCAAATTTATCAGGTATATGTTTACAACTGCACAGTGGATTTGAATACAATTTTGTTATATATTTCCATTCACTAAATATATTCATTCAAGGTACATATTTAAATTTAAGTTTGTTCCCCTTTAAACTTTAGCTGCTTTTAATCTCGGTCTAATCTTCCTATTTAACACAAACATTATGTAAATGGACCTGAGTCAGCTAGTCCTTGTAATTTGTCCCTTTTTCTCCTTAGACTCTTTAACATTCAACATACTTTGACTTTTACTTGACACAGTTGGAGTAGCAAATCACTTTAAATATAATATTAATAAACTTAATATTATTAACATAGACCGCATTGATTTCAAATTTTGGTAGAGAACAAATTATAATATATTCGTCCAACCTTTATTTGTAGAAAAATACACAATCAGAGGAGAAAGACCAGCGTTTCCATGCTTTATTGAACTGCGCATTGAATTTGATATTGTATGGAGAGAAATAATATTTTACAAATTAATACACCATATATTTAAGGTGAGGTTCTTTACTATCATCGTAAGAATGTATGATGATCTTAATTATTGTATAAAATTATAGCACTGTACAACATATTGCATTGTCATCAAAATAGGTGTATAATAGAGTAGCAGTCTTAGTCCTAAATTGTTTAATTTCTATATAATGTTCTTCTTGATATTTATAATCCTGTTGAATTGCATAATGCGCCAGCAGATCCGGGTCTATGTTGTTTGCATTTGGACCTAGCTTAAACGCGAGTATTTACGGTATGCTATAAAGATGAAACGTTTAGTCATGTTCACTAAGTTGTGGAAAAGTATTATTAACAGTAGCATTATGAGTTATGTGCCTATTGAAAAGTAAAGAACAAATGTGAGTTTCAACATTTTCTTTTCAGAGTCAATCCCTATTCTCTTTGTAATGAAAGTCGGTATCATATTCCAGTGACTCTTAAAGATTCCAGAATTTGCTACTTTTTTTTAGAATGTTGTGGAAAATGTTATTTTTTTATGCAGTAACTATGATAATCACACGAAGTAATTATTTGAGAAGCTGCATTCTATAGTAAATGATACTAATACTGACCAAGATACTGAATGTATCAATTATTTAACATATTTCATTATGATATTACTATTTTCTTTATCAAATATATATAGCTGATACAAGGAATAAGGCAAGAGAATAGGAAGCATATTTAATTATTTTATATTTGTAATGTAAGAGCTCCCTTTTCTTTGTTGTGTTTTTTTCGTGAAACGGTTTAACTTTGGTCCACAGCCTGTAGAAATTGTATGCATAGTTATAGACTCACTATACTATTTTTAGGCTTATATATGTGGGTGATGTTGTGGTGTTGGTATGTGTAGTTTAATCTTAGTGCTGAACGATATTCCTTGAAGTGTGTATGATGCTTGATAGGTAGAATCCATAGAGAGTGAATGCAAGCAGGTTAAAAGTTGTTGCTAGCCTTTGTACATACACTTGTTTTTATGTATTTTATTTTGTTATATTCTGTGTATGGATGAAAGACAATAAATTATCTAATCCAATCTATTTTCAGATTTAACTTATTAAATGTAAGTGGTTATCATATTTCAGCACTACATTCTTTTAAAGCCAGGATGAGATGTAATTTCATATTATTTAACCAAATCGACCCATGGGCAACTGTCCATACAAGTGTTGCATTACATAAGAAGCAAATAGTTGCATATGTGGAAAGACTTTTATCTGGCATTAAAATAGGGGACTGTATCCCTTCATACTTTATTTCAAGTAATAATTTTAAATAAAGATTGGACACTGTTTAAGTTTAAGTTTTTAATTCATCTGACCCCAAGGATACACAAATCTCACTCTCAAACTCGGATTCAACTAAATATTACGACATCAGCTAATAAAATCAGACTTTTGAATTGCGTCTGAATGTGAGTATAGGAATTATTGGTAGTATTAAGATCAGGAAAAATGGCCACGTGAGGAGATGGTATGGACCTACGTCCTTTGTGCGTCTGTCGTACATAGCCGGCTGTCAGCGTTTTTATATTTATGTTCATTTTGTTTTGTCTCTTAAAGCTCGGATGGAAATGTTTCAAAAGGCAGTCTCCGCAAAAGTTGTGCCCTAACCGGCTTTCTTACCAGGTGTATGGCTTCTATAGCAATCTGTTGGAACGTCTTAAAAATGGTTAAGACAATTCTTTCTATCAAGCATAGTAGGAATATTTCTTTGGACGTGCTTTTACAAAAGTTTTACAGTTGGCTTCATTAGCTACTGTGCTGCTTGCATATAAACTTGGTCGAGAAACTATTTTTTCTTCTCCGAAATTGCTTGGCAAATGTTTTATAACACTTGTTAGAATGTTTTATAGTACATTTTCGCTAAAATTGCGTCAGATGTGTGGCATGCAAGCAACCAGATGGAAACTTATTTTTGACCATTTCTTCAGAACCGTTCTGCCAAATCTGATAAAATCTCACCAGAAGTGTATGCATCACATGCTCAAGTTATGCACAGGGTGGTTTATCTTGCAACAATATGGCTTCCTTTGCAATCAGTTGAGAAAGAAACTGTCCGTCATCCTTTCCAGAACAAAGGAATCAATTTTCATTTAGTACAAGTACAACAAATCTGTTCAGTATTTCAGGCCACCAAACCATGATACATATAGAACAGGATAATATAGCGTTGGAAAAAACTGCACACAAACAACAGTGAATATGAACTGCATATATGTATTAGATCATTGTACATATTATAAACTTCCTCTTCTTCTAAAGACATAATACAGAACAGTAGCTAGTTCAAGGTTCAAGGATTATTATCAATTATAGGAATGCTTCCTAGAACATGCTCTGCCACAAATGTTGCCCATAGAGGTTTTCCTAGCAACGGTATGGCTTCCACAGCAGCCAAACGCAAGCCTATTACTTAATTTTTCTCCATAACTACAAAGTCAATTGTCATCAAACTTGATTGTACTGTTCCTCAGACAGCACCAAGAGCATACTGGAATCGAACTTTTAAAACTAGTCGAAACAAGACCGGAATTAGATCAAGTATGGCAGCTGTAGTTCAATATGACATAAACTTTAATTATATTAATTTTACACAACGTTCGTGACCAATTTCAACAAAGTTTTACCTATAAATTTGTATTAAGATACTGACAGGTACTTCGTCCCAATATTTTGCCAAATTGGACAGGAAATATCTCGAGATCCTGTACTGACAACTACTGCATAAAATGAAGCACCTTGATTCGTGTTAAGTCAGTCGTTCTTTATTTTTATGAAACTACCTGTCAATCTGCCCTCTCTTCTCTCTCTCTCTTGCTGTCTCTCTCTCAAACGATTATGAAACGCTCCATTTCTATATATTTTCTTGTAAAAAAAAACAGGTTTGTTATCCACGCTCGTCGGCTGCTTTCAAGGCTTATCACTCTTTGCTTGTGGTAACTGCTGAAGAAAATTATAAACCAAATATGTCCGTTGTCCACGCTCCTTCACTGCTCTCAAAGTTTGTCACTGGCTTCTTGTGGAAACTGCTCCCGAGTATATAAGGTATATCCTTTCCAAAAAAAGTCTGCCCATGCAAGAATATTATAATCTGCATAACAGATTATTATCTCCTAGGTTACTAAATCTAACTCAGAGTGACCATACCTGTTTTTGATGGGGTTTTTTCTGTTGTGTTTTTCTCAACCGAAAGGGGTATTTTCACAGATCTTGCGGATTTACGGCAGATCTGCGGGTCTGGTCATTTTGAGGATGCAGTTTAGCCAGTTTTAATTTTGTGGAATTTCTTTACACATTACTGAATATTTTGAAGCTCTTAGAGCTAGTAAATACGAAACTTTCAGATTCTGGTTTGTTAAATATGAATTAAGTGATGTTTTTGTGTATATATATATATATATATATATATATATATATATATATATATATATATATATATATATATATATATATATATATAGAGAGAGAGAGAGAGAGAGAGAGAGAATTACAAATATACAGCAAACAGAGCGGAAAGTGCTATCCCTGGATTCTACAGGTAAATGCTTGATAACATTACCTTAATTATTAAATACGAATAAATAATATTATCGTACTGGACGGAGATTCGAACCAGGGTCCGCGGGTTAAGGCACCCATCGCCTTGGATGTAAGCACTAACCCCTATACCATCTCGACCATGTACACATCACCAAGATATATTGGACTGCGCACGGCTAGTATGGCAACTAAACGGGGGGAGGGGGTATTAAATATCAGATTTTGGCAAACTCAATGACTAAAAGATGTATATTGTGAAGTATGCAAAAACTGTATAGGTTTTACGAGGATCCGGTGCATCATTTGAACTTGTAAGGCCTTTTTCCATGTATTTTGTCAAGTGATCTTGCGCTCGACCCTTGCAACTTTTCCGCCAAAGTGAGGTCTATAACGAATATCGTCTGCATTGGTATTGAAACCAATGTATGGCATCACAATTCATCGTTACTACTATTTCCGGCAGATGGAATGTATTCATTCTCTTAGCGTGGATATAATATACATAAACTATTAAATTTCTCGACTTTGAAGCATAAAGTGTGAAAAATAATAAACGTTTCTAATGATGTCGTTAGTATAGCGATTGTTTCAGAAACTCGTCCCTTTGCTTACTAGTGAGTTTCTTGATCTTAGACACGCATGAATTACCAAATAAATCTGTATAAAACATAGTGTTTTGTATATAGTTATGCAAACTTTTCTGTTAACATTTTTAGTTATATATGATAAAATTAAATAAGAGTACACACGTCTTAGTCTTAGCACACGACAATTTGTAAATATTTCACTTGCATATTAGGTTGGTTACTATGCTGTTGCTTTCAAGCACACGACACTTTGTAAATATTTCACTTGCATACTTTCTATGGTGTTGCTTTCAGTCTCTCGACAATTGTAAATATTTCACTTGCATATGCGATTGGTTTACACCCTTAATATGTTGTTGCTTTCAGGCACTCGACACTTTGTAAATATTTCACTTGCATATATGACTGGTTACACGCTTGCTATGCTCTTGTTTTCAGCCTCTCGACACTTTGTAAATATTTCACTTGCATATACGATTGGATACACACTTACTATGCTGTCGCTTTCAGGCACCCGACACTTTGTAAATATTTCATTTGCATATGCGATTGGTTACACGCTTATTATGTTGTTGTTTTCAGGTACTCAATACTATGTAAATATTTCACTTTCATATATGATTGATTACACACTTACTATGCTGTTGTTTTTAGGCACTCGACACTTTATAAATATTTCATTTGCATATATGATTGGTTTACACGCTTATGATGCTTTTGTTTTCAGGCACTCGATACTATGTAAATATTTCACTTGCATATATGATTGATTACACACTTACTATGCTGTTGTTTTTAGGCACTCGACACTTTGTAAATATTTCGTTTTCATAAACGATTGGGTTACACGCTTATTATGCTGTTATTTTCAGACACTCGACCATTTGTAAACATTTCTCTTGCATATACGATTGGTTACACACTTATTATGCTGTTGCTTGGCACTCAACAATTTGTAAATATTTCACCTTTGGGTGAGTAATTGTTAACCCTTTGTAAAATTTCTGTACGTTATGCAATGCCTAGTAAACAAATGGACACAAATAACAGTTTCTTTGCATTTCACATCGATGCATATGTAAAAACACAGAATAGATCTCACAGAAAAGTAATAAAAGCTCTACAAATTATTCTCACAGACCGCACATACTGATTCTAGTATGAATAGTCAAATGTCAGAGAACAAGTCCATACTCTCAACTGAACAACAAAAGTACAAGCATAAAATAAAACATTCGTGCTTTCATTTATCAAAATTAGAACTAAATATTCAGAATGTTTATGACAGCAGATCTGAATGATTTTGCGTGTAAAAAAGAAGAAAAAAAAGCACAACTTTATCATCTATATCAGAGGTGTCAAACATACTGTCCGCGAGCCTGATACGGCCCGCCAGACTCATTATTTATTATTATTTATATCAAATGTGGCCCACCATATCAAATGAGTTTGACACCAC
Organism: Margaritifera margaritifera; assembly: GCA_029931535.1. NCBI lineage: Eukaryota > Metazoa > Mollusca > Bivalvia > Unionida > Margaritiferidae > Margaritifera > Margaritifera margaritifera. The sequence continues at coordinate 1,192,507 of JAQPZY010001218.1, read as the reverse complement.
TGAACTATATGCTGGAGGTGCTGATGGAATGCTTCCTTTCGGAAGCTGATCCTGATTGGCTGGGTCATGTGACGTTCTGTTCTGAATTTCACTATCTCTCCGGCAAAAATTTCCAGGTGTTCTACATTCATGTGCTACAGCAATGATCGAGCCAAAAAAGTACAGAACGGAAATGAGAATTTCCGTTATTAAGGCTCCAAGTGATACTACATCAGGACAACTTTCGCAATTCTGAACACACGAAAGAATGTTGGCATGGGTGACACCTGATTGGATAAGTCCTAAAAGTAAAATTTGAAAACAAAATATAAAAGGATATACAGAGAGAGAGAGAGAGAGAGAGAGAGAGAGAGAGAGAGAGAGAGAGAGAGAGAGAGAGAGAGAGGAGTCGTAATCTTTGAGTATGTCATCTTCTTTAAATAGAATGAAAACCTATCTGCAATCGTTTGGATATTTAAGTCTGTTATTATATTATTCATGAAATCACATACACTATCAACCTGCCTTGGGCATGTTCTAAATTGACAAATAATTTACAAAGGGCATTATAAATCTATTCATATTTTCATTTTCTCAAAACTTTGAACCGTTCAATCTAACGGCAGTCTAACGGACAACTTGTTATATCGCATTTAACCGTTCAGTCTAACGGACAACTTGTTATATCGCATTATATCACATTTAACCATTCAGTCTAACGGATAACTGTTTACATCGCATTATGAGAGGATTTCTTTTGTTTGTTTGTTTGTTTTTCAGGATAATTATCTCCAAATTATTTAGAATTATTACCAAGCTGAGTCGGATGGTTTTCATCATAGCTATGAAGGGCAAGATTGTATAGAGTATTCACTGAAATAAATCTGGAGAAAAATGTAGAAACTCTTACCGAAATAGCTAAGCCATGCATATTTTTCGAAAATTACATGACAGTAAAACTATAGACTCCACTCGACTCTTTATCAAAGCGAGTTCGCCATATATTCACATAACTCGCGTCTAAATTTTCAGAAAAGAAATAAGAGTGGCTGGATAAAGAAATAATTATATTCCATGACATTTATTTACCGTGGTCGTTGTGAACTCTTTCAGACATAAAATGCAATTTTACATATTACAGTAAAACTTCTTTATAACAAACCTCTTGGAACCCACTAAATATACGTCGTAATAACCGTAATTCGTTATATCCATTTTATTTTGCAATCGAACAATTCATTTTAAAAAATTTGTAACATATGAATCTGAAAACAAATTAGGTTGTCCTTTCCTACTCTTAAGCTCAAGTGCAGGTGTGAACCTTCAAAATCAATTGACCACTACTGTAGTTAATATTTCAGCAATTGCAAAAGCTAAATCAGTATATTCTGTCTGTTTTGATCACACATTTTTTCTTTATCTTTGTTGAAAAAAATGAAAGAGGGCGCAAGTAAAAAATGTATCCTTAAAAGGAGCAACTTCAACAGATTGGACGCGCTTGCAGGTGTCTCTTTATACCGTAAGATCCAGAATCACTAAACTCGCAGTAATATCCATTATAATGAACATACTGAACCCTCTAAAATTACTTCATTACATATACAGAATTCGTCATAAACATATTGTAATGTTTACCTAAATGGCTCAATGGGAATATGAATTCGCTGTGTACAAGCCATTAATGTGTTGTATTGATCCTCGTACTAACGAAGTTTTATAGTGACCTGTAATCTCATTCACTAAAATACGCTTGAACCTATCAAGGTTTGATTACTGTAAGAAAAAAGGATAGAAATGTGCTTCTCATCAACGAAACAAATAATAACATCCCTTACCATATAATATGAGTATGCCATTCATACCCCAAAAGGTGTAGAATATTAGGCGTGCATAAAATCTTCTATGTACTATCAGATAACATGGCATTGCAATGATTCCACATACACCGTTTATCATTCCGTGAATTCCCAGATACATCGGCAAGTGTTTGGTCTTGTTACACTGCCCATTGTTTAAGAATCCTGTAAAAAGATCAAAACCAAAGTCAGACTAATGTATTTTTTTTTTCAGTATAAATATTGTAAATCCTCAAAAATCGAATGACATATTTACATTTTGGTTTCCTTGAAAATTATTTCAGCCATTTATACTCCATATTTAGCTGCACGTGTTTGTGTATGTGTGTTTCATTATGTGACATAACATACGTACATTTAAAAGGTGCATTTCTCTTGTGTCAAACATGCATGAACAAGATGAGATTAATTTACACAACTTAACCTTTTTGCTTCAAAAATTCTTGTTTCGTGAACGACGGTGTCGTTGTCAAACACACGTGCCTTTTTCGTGTCAGTTTTATTTTCCAGCATTTCAGAGAAAGAATTAGATTTACCAATTAACGCTTGGGTCAGGCCCAGAACAAGCCATGATATGAAGAAAACAACCTTTGCTACCCCTGAAATGAAAATATCCATTTTTAGAAAAGCATTTAAGAATAGTCATGGCTCGAGAGAATATGCACTCTTTGCTAGGTTTAAAATACAGAACAGGAAAATAAAATATCAAACAAGGTGTTTACTCGTAAACAGGAATTGCCTCGCCAATAGGAGCACATTTGGAGTAGTCGACAATATAGAAAATAGTCAAGGAAAAACCAGAGTCATTCAAGCCTGACAATTAGGTCATAGTGACCTGTTTTGGTATGATTGAATTACTTTCCTTGAGGTGCATCCACATAGCAATTTTGTGAGTGTAGATAAAATAGTGTCCAAGATATTGATGATGTAACGAACAGGGCTCAAAATACAAAAGTCACTTAAGAGTGATAATAAGGTTACGATGGCCTAGTTGTGATATAGATGAGTTACCATCCTTAAGATGACTCTAAATTCCAAATTTTATTAGTATGGGCGAAATATTGTCCAAATGGATGACACAAAAGTTTCTTACGCGTTAAAATTAGGTCACAGTAGCTTTGTTTTGATATAGTATGATTACTGGCTTTGATATGCATCCACATTGCAAATTTTCAGAAGTGTAGGTGAAATAGGGTCTAACCTATTCATGATGTAATGAATAGATAACTAAAAGTTAAAAATGTACTTAAGCGTGAATATATTATCAAACTGACCTAGAATTGGTATTGGTTAGGTACAACCAATAAGATATATTCACATATCAATCTTCATGAGAGTAGGTGAAATAGGATACACAATATTGAGAGTGTAACTTACGAATTTCTGAAAATTCAAAAGTCAGTAAAGCGTAAATTATTAGGTCATACCGACCTAGTGTTGATATGGTTGAGTTATTTTCTATAAGATTCAAACACATACCAGTTTTCACGAGTGTTGGTGAAATAGGGTTCAAGATATTATAGGTTTAACAAACGGAAAGGTGAAAATCCAAAAGTTATTCAATCGTGAAAATTGAGTCATATTGACATCAGTTTTGTACGGTTTAGTTGTTTTATTGAGATGTGCCCACGTAACAGTTTTATGAGTGGAGATAAAATAGGAACTTAGATAGTGAGGGTGTAAAGAGCGAACAAAATTAGTATTACAGTGAGCTATATTTGGTATGACTGAATTACTTTCCTCGAGATCTATCTACAGAACACCTTCCTGAGTATAGATGAAACAGAGTCCAATATATTTGGTGTGTAACAAATGAACAGCTGAAGTTATAAAATCAAATTGGTATATTTGTATGGTTGAGTTGCTTAGGTCGAAATGTATTCACATGACAATTTCATGAATGTAAGTGAAATAGGATTCAATAAACTGGCAGTGTAACAAACGAATAGCTAAAATACAAGCCACTCAAGCGTGCAAATTTGATTGAGTTACGTTTGTCCAGATGTATCTACATATCAGATTTCACGAGAGTATGTGAAATAGAGTTCGCGATATTGATGATGTAACGAACAAACAGCTGAAAATCAAAAAGTCACTCAAGCGTGAGCTTTTTGTATGGTTGCATTTATTTACTCAGGTTTCATTATAGGTGAAACAGGGTCCAAGATATTTAGGGTGTAATAAACGAATAGATTAAAAGACAAAAAGTCATCCAATCGTGAAACTTATGCTAGAATAACCTAGTTATGGTAAGGATGAGTCACTTTCGTCCAGTTCTTTGTAGTATTTTTTCACGAGTGTTGATGAAACTGAGTCTAAGATACTGAGTGTGTAACAAACAAAAAGCTGATAGTGCTAAAATTACTCAAGCGTTCAAAGTAGGTTACAGTGACATAGTTTCGGTATGACTTGAGTTCCTCCTCCTGAGATTGATCCCCATACCAATTTTCATTATATTTGGTCAAATAGGGCCTGATAAAGTTAGGAAGCAACGAAATATTGAGAGGTAATGTTTGAACAAACGAAACAACGAACAAACACATGAACGTACAGACAAACGCTATATTCCCACAACTTTGTTGGCGAGGGGATAATAAAATGTACGAAGATTTCCTGACAATTATATGTGGTCAAATATTTCATGACTTTAAGTCATATCCTAATCAAAGGGGTGTGTTTCCACTACACTAGTTCATGATTTTAAACGTACTCCTGTTTGTGGATGTGTTTCGGGTTTTTTTTTCTTCTTCTATTGAAAAAAAAAACAAACAAAAATGTCTATCAAATATTTGGTATAAAATAAAAGTAAATCAGATTACGCATGTTATGCTTGATGGAAGTTTTTGAGGATCAACATATCAACTCACGTATCAGACAAAGAAGAGGGTGACATCAACAAATATGTATATCAAAATGAACTCTAATGAATATGATACTATTTTGTTTATATCTCTGTCTGCCCTGCGAATTTGAGCTGCAAGCTTATTTCATCTCTTGACATCAAAGTTGAAGTTTAGATATATCTTGGGTTGAAAATCGAATCTTCATCACCGTGACCTACTTTTCGTGGTTTATTCAACTTAAAACGTGATGTTGGTAACTGTGGCCGTCTTTCAAGTCCCCAGGAAACAGGAAGTTCCAACATATTTACAAATTCAGTTATATGCAACAAATAGATTAGAATCAAAAAGCTTGGAATAAAAACTGATATTATATTCATGATCTATTGTGAAATAAGACTTAGGTGAAAAGAAGAAAATACATTTTGGACCTTCCTGTTCTTTAGTATTCTATTATTGCCTTCTCATTATTGCCTTCTGATTTATGGAATTGTTCGCCTATATCCTTGTCTTGTTGGTATACAGTACCCCAGCTAAAGGCGAGGGCACAAAACTCCACAAACCCCATGAGACAACACTGTAGGAGAATGGTTCCCATGGGAGAAGGCAATATAAGATTTAGTATTTCACATGACGTATTGTGACAATACATGACATGGGCACGTGGCAATAGTGCCCGCTGGAACAGGTGTAATGGTCGTAGTCATGTATGACATACCGGTGTCAAAGGGAAATGCGCAGTCTTGAAATAAATCCCTGTAGTTAGCCAAACAAAACTCGAGATTTTTTCATGTTATGTCCTAAATACAAATAAGGACTCGAAATACTCACTCGCGATAACTTCATCCGTTGTCATGTCCTTGTGAAGATGTTCTTTGATATGGTGGTTGATGACTGCGTTGAGTCGTTGGAAAACGTTACAATACCCCTAAATTACAACAAGAAAAAAGTTAGCTATACAGTTTTATATACAACTCTTGTCGAAAGTGTATTTAAAAAGATAGTAGGTTGTATTAGTCCTAAGATATTCAATATGAAGGCAAGACATCATAGCACTGTACGGAATTTTCTTTGAAATTTTAAACGCATCAATGTCTTTTATGGCATAACCGGTAATAGTGCCAAGCGAAAACTGGTACAGGATTATTAATTCACAGCCTTACCTTATATCTTATTCTGAAGGAAGTTAAAGGAAGAGAGAGCACCTACCACTTTTTCTAGAAATGACATTTCTTAATCACTAGGAATAATGTTCATACTATCATTGTGTGATCCCAGGTCTGGATTCTCGATGCAATTGGCACCTGGAAAAATATCAGATACTAATGATACAAAATGTAAATCCCACTGCATCTATTTGAAGGTTGATCAATTATATTAATTGTTTTATCAATTAAGATTTATTGAATAATCAATAGATTATCCATTTTCAGAACAAATGTATACAGTTGTAACCGCTATATGTAATTTTTACCGCTAGAAAAGGAGGAAAAAGTTATAAAGGTATGCTTAGAACAATTTACTGACATTATTTTATCGCCGGTCTAAGGAATGAAATATTTTCAAATGCACTTAAACATTAATCTAGCGTGCATGCATTAGAATGTTACCTTTCTTAACATGTCAGCTAAGAACTGAAACAATCCAAGTTGCTTTAGTGAGGTGGCTGATTAAGGACGATAATATACGTAAGCGAAATTACAGGACCGGCAGTCAAGAACTGTATTTGAAGAATGACTGTTGAAGGGAGGTCAAAGTTACAGGAGGTCGGACTATGTATAAATTAACCCCTAACCCACCCCCACCCGACCCACCTCTCTCTCTCTCTCCGCTTTTTCCATGTTGCCTACTTAGCTACGTACCTATTTCTGTATTAAAAACATGATGTTAATCATCACACCTTCATTTCTGTCAAAAGGAGAGAAAAGAAAGCACATAATCTATATTTGTCGGCCATCACCATTAAGCGACAGAGGAATTGTAAATTATATCATGTTCAAAAGAAATATTGATTTATACATGTATGCAATTAGTTCCTTTTGTTCAACAGACAAAATGTAAGGAATCTCAGTTGGTTTTTTACACTTTGATTGTGCAATTTTGTGCATGTGTATTTGTGTGTGTTTGGGGGGGGGGGGGGGCGAATTTAGATATAGAAGGGACAATATCATGGTATAATAACTTTTGCCAATAAGAAAATATAATGACAATATATTTTTTTTCTTTTAGTACATACGATACGACTTAATATTCAATACTGTTAAAGTATCAAGATTTAGACTGAAACCATTAACGTGCCAGATATGTAATCCATATCATTATTTTCTTTATATGCTGGTTTAGTTAAAAAAAGGTGTTATAATCTCTCCAGACCTAATTCAAGACATAAGCATAGAAACTGTAAACACAACGTCATAGATTGTTCTTGACTCATTTGGTATACTGATCCTGTATTGCTTACTTATTGTCTTTGCAGAACATTTTTTGGAATTAGCTCTCACAAAACGTGTTTCGACTGTTTCTTTGTATTTCGGCTTTGAATAAAAAAAAATTCTATGTTTATGTCAATATTTAGATGTCTTTTGGCATAATTCTGTAATATTTAAATTAATTCCCTTTCATCTCGTATCCCCTTATCGGAGCCTTGGCTTTTAATAATGCTATTTATATTTTCTTCCTTGGACATGCACCGATTATTATGAACAAAAAGATAAAACGTTTTGAACAACCGGCGTAAATAAATCCAATACAAAAGAAATGCCTATGTTATAACTTAGTTGATATAAACGAAAGGAAGATTTATGTGGATGAGTGGTTGTCTCCTGCTTGTTTTTATTATATTGGGACTGCATATGTGGACTGATATCAACACCGTAACTGTATTAACACAAGGGGAAATGAATGTAAACAAAGAAATGTGCTCATGAGTTTCTGTTTTGACGGCCTGATTGCTATCATTTCCACGTGTAACATATGCAGTTTTCCCTTTCAAACTGTAGATACTTAATTTGACTATGTCTGATAGAAAGCACTGAATTAATACATACCTTAACGAAGATATGTATCCATAAATCCTTTGTTTTCTTTGACTAGCTCGTATTCATTACTGTCTTCGAATTAGCTGTGTTGAGACTGGTCTATTTTACATTCGCATTATATTTTCAAAGCTAGTCTACAACATGAATCATCGAACACACATTCTATTGTAACTTTTAACTGGCATAATTAAAAAACCGCGTGATAGTTTGAATGTCACCAGTCAGCAAGGATAAATGCACAAATTGTTATTTTAGAACACTAAGGTTGCATGACGACGAAGTGTTACCTTTTAAATAACGGCTATTTATTGAAGACCACGTGTGGTGCATTTTCTAACCTACATCCTCCATGCATACCTACCTACATACCTGTTTAACTAAAGGCCCAACAATGCACATATATCCACATACATAATTTATCGCCGAAACTATACGGAAATTCTAACTTATCCAGTAGGGAACAAATTTTCATGCTACATAGGACAAAAATGACATACATATTCGGTCTGTGCTCACTATCAGTTGATTATAGGCATTCTTTTGGGGCCAAAACATTTTGCACTGTCGCGTACTTCAGCTCAAAAGACTGTTCACATTGCCGCCATGTACGGAGTCTGGAAAGACTATTCTCACGGCCGCCGTGTACCTGACTTCATGTAAAAACACGCATGTCATCATTCTTAATGAATTTAACACATCATTATCTGTTATACAGCATTACTGTATATCAAATCAAATCAAATCAAATCACTTTATTTGATATAGCGCGATCTAGGATAAGAATCTTCAGAGGCGCTGTACAATAACGATAAAACGATTATACACACAAACAGGCATACACACATATAACCATGTATATACAATTTAAATAAAATATATAAAAGCATATCATACGACATATTGGCATTATTATTAAAATAAAGTATATATAACGGCATATTGACCTTATTATTAAAATAAAATATATAAAAGCTTAAGGCATATTGTCATTAGTAAATTGATATAGCACGAGATGTCTAATTATTTTAATAGAACTTATCAAACAGAAATGTTTTAAGTTTGGATTTGAATGACTCTGAGTTTGGTGATGATTTGATATGGTTTGGAAGTTCATTCCACCATAATGGTGCCACTGCACTATATGAGCGATTTGCAAATGTTTTTCTGTTTGTAATCGGTATCTTTAGACGTTTCACTGTGTCATCAGACCGAAGACCTTCCCTCTGCCTTACATGTAGCTGAACGATGTTTCTGAGGTACTGTGGTGATTGACCATTCAGACTTTTAAACACATGAGTGAGGACTTTATGTTTCATCTTTAGCTCGATGGGCAACCAACGTAGTTGTTTGAGGCATTCATACGAATTATTATTCGAGTTCAGCACGAGCTGGGCTGCAAAGTTCTACACTCATTGTAGCTTTCGGAGATGATACGCAGGCAAACCAATCAATATGGAGTTAGCATAGTCTAGGTGTGAAATAACTAGTCCTTGAATCAAACTTTCACAAGCCTCTTTTGTAAGAAGATTTCGAATGCTCTTGATTCGTTGAATATTCCACATTGCTGTTTTGCATTTGATCGTTATGTGATGTTTTAAGCTGAGAGATTCGTCTAAATATGCTCCGAGGTATCTGATTTGACTTGCTCGTTGCACGTGTTCGTCATTCACAATAATTTTTGAAGTCACGCATTTTTGGAGTTGTTGCTTAGAGCCAAATAGAATAAATTCTGTTTTTGATGAATTCATTTTTAGCCTGTTGCTATCCATCCATTTGTTTACATTAACTGCACATGATTCAAGTTCTTGAACTGCTATTAGTTCCTCTTTCATTTTGGCAGCTGTGAATGATGTCTTGAGGGCATGGTCGTCTGCATATCAGCTGTCAATGATGTCTTGAGGGCATGGTCGTCTGCATATCAGCTGTGAATGATGTCTTGAGGGCATGGTCGTCTGCATATCAGCTGTCAATGATGTCTTGAGGGCATGTTTGTCTGCATATCAGCTGTCAATGATGTCTTGAGGGCATGGTCGTATGCATACCCATGAAGAACAATATCTTCTGGTATTATATCCCTCACTGTGGAAGCATATAAAAGATAGAGAATAGGTCCTGCACACGAGCCTTGAGGAATAGAAAACGCTAGATCTTTTTCTTCAGAGTAGCCAGTGCCAACATTGACCTTGCAGCTCCTTGGTCAGAGATAGCTGTCAAACCATTTGAGTACGTTCCCTTTAACGCCAAAATTTGCTTTAAGAATAGACAGCATGACATCGTGATCTAGTGTGTCAGACGCTACACTAAGATCAATTGCCATTAGTGCAGAAACTTTCTGCTATTCCATTGCCCACAATAGATCGTTCATTAATTTAACCAATGCAGTTTCACAACTGTAGTGTGCTCTGTATTCAGATTGATAATCTGGTATCAGTTCATGCTTGTCACAGTGTTCAATTAGTTGATTTAGTACTGCCTTTTCAAGAATTTTTGAGAGAAATGACAAGTTGCTCATTGGTCTGTAGATATCCATAATCATATCCAGTCCAGATTTTTGTATCAATGGTCGTATAATAGCAGTCTTCCAGCTTTTAACAAAAGTCCAATTTTCAATTGACAAATTAATTATTTTTGTAATTATATGTAGTACGTTCGGCAGTACCTCTTTCAGCAGATATGTTGGCATGCAGTCTAGTTCCCAACTCTTGGTTGGCGATGACATACTGATTCTTTCCACATCATCTTGTGAAAGTGCTTTGAGAATATGTAATGTCTGAATATTCTTATCAGTTGGTATTATTTTGGTGTTTCTTGCAGCGCGTCTCTAATAGTTTCACTTTTACTCACAAAATAATCTGCAAACATGTCTGGTAGATCTTTATTGCTTCGGCTATCTGGCATCGGGTTTTCATTTTTCAATCCTGTAATACTGTTAAACAGTTTATATAATTGCTTGGTGTTACCTCTGCACTCTCGCATTTTTTCACTGAACACTTCTTTCTTTGTGGCTTTTATTAGCTGATTGTATTTTGCTCTTTCTATGCAAAGTGCTTTCCATTGATGATCTTCTTTATATCTTTTCCATATTCTCTCCCTTTTACGTACGACACGTTTTTGTTCATGCACTTTATCTGTAAACCATGGACTATGATGTCCTATTGTAAATGTCTTTGTTTTTTCAGGTGCTTGTTTATTTATAGCAGACCTTACATTTTGTTCAAATCGCCCTACTAGCTCGTCAGTATCAATCAGTTCAGTAGGATCGAAACATTTGTCATTGCATAGCTGTACACGATCAATACTTGAATATTTCCTGTAGGTCACAGTTTTTCTTTGAACTACTGAATGTATTATATCTTTAAGTAAATACACACAAATCTTGAGACATATCTTCCTCAGCTAAGTCCTCCATCTCGACAAATGGAGTGCAATCAGAATGTCGATGAAGTTTAGTTCAGCCTGGTTGGTGCAAATTAACCATCACTTTATCTCAGGCTAAAGAAACTGGATCTTCAATATACTGTCAAACTATCTTCACACCCATCTAATCCCGCATATGATGCAGTCTTTATGCCCAAATACTAAACCTTTTACACTCAGAAACAAAAGTTCATTCCACCTTTTGACATACAAATTCGTCCTCACCAAGAAGCAGCAAAAATCGCAAATATTGCAAAATTCTGTAGTCCCAAATAACCACCGCGGTCGGTTACCAACACCTCCCAAAATAATATTTGACCCTTGCAAATTCAAAAAGTCATCAGTAAATCCTCTCCTTTTTCATAGTAAGTTCAATGAAACAGACACCAAATCTCATTAACATCGTTGAATTTTTCAAAAAGAATGAACTTATTTTTAAAAAATTGCAACTTTTTCATGAGGAAAGGTATTTTTCTTGAAAACAGTGACATTCTTCATGAAAAGTGCACTATTTTCACGAGAAACAGTGACCTCTGTTCGTTAAAAGCTTGCATCGACAGATAAAGGTGCATTTTCATGAAGTGACATTCTTCATGAAGATCACACTATTTTGTGAAATATTGCTTGCACGTGCACAGACACCTTTTCATGAAAATACGGCATTCATTCTCAAGATTGTACTGGATCACGAAGAATGTAACTTTTTGTGTAAAATTTGCAATTAAGTATACACAAAAGAGAAAAAAAGAACATAACTTTATTCATTTGACGTATGCAAAAAAACACATGGTCTATATATAATTCATATACAATACATTGCTACGTCAATGAATGAATAAAATAATGAATAATGGCGATATAAACCTGTGTACAAATAAATCCTGAGAGAGAGAGAGAGAGAGAGAGAGAGAGAGAGAGAGAGAGAGAAATTGACAGCAAGAGAAGATAATCTAAGTTTTAATGCATTATACATATATTTTCCTAGGTATTTTACAGTTGTTAAATCTTAATTTTTAAGTAATTGCAGTACTTTATACATGCTTGGTTCCTGCCAATAATACGGATCAGTATAAGATTTTCTAAGTGATATTCACCTTCGACCTCATTATTTACACAAAGTTCACATTTCCTTTTATGTCGTTGATTTCCTACACGTCTACCAGTCTCGATACTTAATGGGTGTGATGAAACCCTTAATTTTCTTATAGCCTTTCTGTGTATTTATTCTGAGATAGGAAACGGTTTCGAAGCTATCTTTACACATATATGACGTGTTTGAAGCAACTGATGTACTCCAGTCAGAATGAATACATCTTTAAGTCTTTCTTTAAAAAGCGATAAAAAGGAAGATATCTGGACTGAAAAATTAGGAAAATACCAGACTTCTCCAAAGCATAAGATCAATAGTATCTTTCTCACACTAGAAACCCAGTTTTAATGATTCTTTCTTTCGCAACCGGTAAGCATTATTTGGTATATGTTTCGAAGAATAAATTTTTTTGTGTGTTCAGGAATTTGAACCAGTACTTAATGATTGCGCACATATCTATTTACATAAAGTGGATATCGACCCAACTATCCATATACACACATATTGTTGGTAGAAAGTTTCACAGCTAGTAACCACATGCAATATTTTCTATGTACCCATTCTATAATTTTTGCTTTCAAAAATCCTAAATTTTCACTGATATAAGACAAAACTGGGGATACAAAACAATCAAATAAATCACACATTATATTCACTAGACATTGTAGATTATTAGTTTTATTCAGAAGTACTTTCATTGCTTTGACACCTTTGCCAGCAATAGTATCTGTAGGACATCGAAGCGATCCTCTGTTGGTTAAAATAAATACTAAATAATTAAAATTGTCCACAAGGTCTCGAAACACATCCCCGTATTTAAATTAACCGTCTTGTCTTCTAGTACTCTTGTTCAAAATCATAACCTTTGTTTTATCAATATTTACAAATATATTCCATCTTATACAGAAAGCAGTTAAATTATCTAAGGATGCTTGTAGACCATCTCCAGTCTCTTAAAATATCACCGTATCATCAGCAAACAATAAAATATATAAATAATTTTTTTCCTAAAATGATACCCGCCTCTATATTTGATTGTAATGCAATTTCCTGATCATTAATATCAAGAGAAAACAGAAATAAAGAGAGACTTTCTCCTTGAAGAAACCCAAATGAACAATCGAAAGTTACATACTTCATGAATATATGAATCAGCTTTAAAAAAAGAAAACACTTTCTTTATACCTGATGAACAAGATACCTAAAACATCTACACCACCACTTACCAAATAATAGATCGTGCTCTTTGAACGTCATAGACTGGACTTGTGAATTTATATGATTACCGAAGGCACACTTGCAGCATCTTGTAATGTTTTTGAGTCTGTCTTTTCGTTCCTCAGCCGTTCGGAATCGGCAGTCTTAAATTCAGGTGAACGCTTCGCAACTTGTATACTAAGTTCAACTCTTCGTGGATTTTATGCCTTTATCTGAAATAACCTTTTTCATGTTCTTTAGCAGTCTAAGATTTATTTTTGTTGTTGTTGTTGTCTTGTTTACCGTCCATTTTCTAGCAAGGATATTTAGAAATGACACTCTATGAAACTGTACCTCTCGTAGACGTTGTTTCTGACATGATTTACAGATGTTAAAAATGACAGTTGTCGGTCATTATGCCAAGGCAATGTGTGTTGAAGATACAATCTTTCGATGTTATTTCGAGTAGTGAAAAATAATTTAAAATTTAATTGGGTAAAATAAAAACAATGGATACAATATTAAGTCCTATATATCAAGAAGAAAACAAATATCGCCGACTTTTACAGAACATGCAGCTGTTGTCATCCTTGTCAAACTACATACAGTAACAAGCAGGTTAAAATGGAGAGAATAAATCAAAGAGCACTTTAAAAAATACTACACGGAATGAACAAAAAGTGAAGAAAGACAGTAGAGAGCACTGTAACACATGCATGAGAAAAAGATACCATAATGTTGAAAATATTCGTTAATTCAAAGTAAGGATGTTAGGATTTTGTCTACACTAAAAGAAAACATTGACAATGTTAGGTGTTTCATCTTTGAACTTCTACCACAGAAAGCTAAACTTCGCTAAACCAAATGATAATGATTTACTTGTTTCTCACCACCAACTTCATTGTAAAGACTGCTGCAATAATAGCTATTTAACAATTGCTGTTAAAGGCAGAAATCCACCAACAACAACTCAACCCGTACACATGTATTTATTAAGCACTGTTTTCGTTCTCTGGTTTCCTTTCTTTGTTGTCTAGAAATCAAGCTTTTTTTTTTTTTTTTTGGGGGGGGGGGGCGGGGGATGTTAGTTGCTCTTGCATTAATTAACCAACATTTCAAATGTCTTCTTGATTTCGTTTTCACTCATCTTTTCAGACTCTTTGCCAGTTAAGATTTTACATCTTTTCTCTTTGTATGTTCCATTTGCATTAGTTATGTTAAGTAAAAAGAGCAATGAATAAGGATGACATAATTCAATACTGAATGTTGTTTTCGTAACTTCTAACTATGCCACGAAAAGCAGTTGTATTAACGGAACAAAGTATTCAACAAAAAGGAAACGTAACAATGGATAAAATATCAAAAGTTATTATTTTGTGGGTTTTATTTTAATGTATCTGAAGCAACATTATATAAATTGGGCAAAGAAATTTGCCTTAGAAAATAAACATATTGTTATACCGTAGGTTATTGTAATTTTTGTATTGATTTTGCTGTTCTTAGCTTCTTTTGGATACATGTGAAACTGGTTAAATCAACATGTCAGGAATTGCAAATGTAACAAAGCCGAAAGATTGCTCCATTGTTTCTAGAGAAACCTTTGGCATAACATATTTAGTTCCATGCTCTCATTCATAAATTTGCCTATTTCAAGACATAAGTTAACTCTTAGTTCTGCGATTTACTCTGTATAAAATTATATAACTCTACAACTTACATCAAAATTATATATATATATATATATATATATATATATATATATATATATATATATATATATATATATATATATATATATATGACAATTTTACATGTATAACTCACAATTGGAGAAGTGTAGTGAATTACATTATATTTTCTATAAAAGTATTAGATTCTGTGACTAGTTTTAGAGTTGGGGAGCAAGGTGAATCCTTACATTTTCACTGCTCTTTGAAAGTGTAAATAACTGAGGCAAATGGGGAACAAATACATTAAGCTGAGATAGATAGTTTGTGCAGTTTGAACTATTTCGGTCTTAAAAATGAACATACGGAATCTTTTAAACAAATATTTTCTTTCAGATGATGAAGAAAAAAAAAGAATTTGCTAAATGCAGACATTGATGATTCTTTATTTCTTTGTAGCAAGTTGCACTTTCCCACCATGAAGAAAAAAGTAAATTTCAACTTAATCCGCAAATGCAGCCACCATGGTTGGACAGAGAATGTGAAAAAGTAACATATATAACATATACAGTATACGATAATGTAGATTCGGTCTTAACAGTTCCAGAACTGATATAAAGGACTACGGGTGTTCAAAAGCATTTTAGATCACTGTGTATGTTAAAGAAATACTACCATCAGGAAGGTCAAAAAAGATAATATAACAAGTTACAGAACAAATCCACGTTTATTTTGGAAATATTTGAAGGGAGTCACTCTTACAAATGACACGGAAATTATCTTAAAAACAGTAAGGACAGATTTTATTGCTTTTTTGTTGATTTCAAGAAGGCGTTCGACAAAGTTGGTCATGGAAAACTGAAGGTTTCACTTATCCGTAAGGTGAAATGGTAAAATGATAAATGTTTTAAGAAAAATGTATGCATCCTTGCCGAGTTGTGTTCGAACTCCTATGGTTTGACATATTATTTCCGCTACGCTCCTTGATCATTCGTGACTGCCTATGGTGAGATTTCTCGTTTTTCACGAGTACGCATAAAGAAAAATACGTTATCAACAACAATATAACGCGATCATACATAGCAATGTATGTGACTGCTTTATCGATCAATACGTGACGGTGCTTGGAAGAAAAACTTTAATTGGCTCATTCAGACAGCGTGAAAGGCCATGTTGAGTCACAATGGTGAGTAAAATGTACTCGCACTCGCAGTGACTGGTTAAATAGGTTTATGCCTATTCATGAGAAACGAGGAAATCGCAGCACAGGCGGTAACGAGTGATACAGTAGAGTAGCGGATTATCGCTCGTGACTTGCGATGATGTCATTTTTCAGGAGTTCGCATAAAACATATGTCATCAACAAAACAATGTAACAATTTCCAACACATAAATGAAAGTGCCCGTTTAATAGATTGTGTTTGAAAGAGAAACTTTTATTATCCCATTCAAACAGAGTAAAATGTCATGTCTGGTCACAATCGCGGAAACATTTCACTCGCGTTCGCAGTATTTGGTTAAACAGGTTTATGCATATTCAGGCATACTAGGAAATATCTGCATAGGCAGTGACGGGTAATAAAGGAATGTAGTGGATTTTCTCCCTTGGCTTGTGACGATGACCTGTCCTTGTGCAAAACATTCTGTATGAGTGAGCACCCAGGCACTACATACAAAATACCAATAAGTTAACACCTGACCCATTTGCCCTTGTTTCTTCTAGGTTTTGCCTATTTCATATTATGAAAAATTTTGCTCTTCGATACTCTAAATGTAAAGTACAAAATTTAGCACTCTGTAACATGGTTTTGAACTAGATTTGGTGAACTGAAGTAAACACAGCGTAGTTTTCCGTCATAACATGGTCACCCACTGAGGGACTCTACAAAAATGTCGACGGGGTTAAATTATATATAATTTTTACATGCTTTACGCAGCAAACTCGCCATGTGATAAACAGATTCAGTGGGTAACTCAAGGCACTAAAATCCTGCTAAATATGACTAATTCTATTGATTTTTATTTTACGGACTCCTTCTTGCGTTTGAAATTTGCCACTCCTTTAATGGCCTCTCAAAAGAATTATTAAGAAGCAAAACAATAACTTGTTTGACAAACATTTAAAAATGCATGAACATGTACTAATTTTCCTTCAAACTGTTTGATTAAATAAAGCATTGCCATAGAAAAACCACCACGGTTACATTCTAGTTGAAATAGTCTAACATAATTTTCAATATGAAAGATACTGGATTTCAATAGAAGAAAATGGCTTGAAAGTCTTAAGTGTGTGTCTTTTGTATATTTCAAGCACAGGGATTACAACTAAATACATCTTTTCACAAAAAGCGATAATATAAATTTATAATGATACAAGGGACAAAATGAGGACCCACTTGTTTTCAAGATTCTTAAGGTTGATAAGGATTGTCTTTTATATCCGATTGTTCGTCTTTGAAACAGGCACAATGAGACAAATAGTAAGTTGAAAATAGTACTAATATGGATTGAATGCACAGATCCTGTCTGCATAAACGTTATGGATACTAAACAGGTGAACAACTTATGATCAATGTTTTGTCGAGCTCTTTCTTTAAATAATATTGCCGTAACTCCGCTCTTTTGTGTTCCGCGTTACGTTTCAGAAAAAAACCCGTACAAACATGCCACATATTTAGCTTTTCACAATCGTTCACTAATATCGTGACCTGGTAGAAAGGCTAATTTGTCATTGCGAATTACAACATATATATATAGATATATACACACGCACACACACACATTTTTACTAAGTTCAACATATGGACTTACTGAAAGTGTCAGAGAGTCCATAGCGTTCGTCTACCAAATCTAAGGAGTGATCATCTTTTCCATTTAGCTCGCCTCCTCAGTTTTGCATGGTCTGTTACACTAATTGCTTGTAAACTTGTTTAATAGCCAAAAAATACCTCTTACAATAAAAACGTATATTGATGTTGTCCGCTTTTGATTTATTGAGGTTTGCAATTACTAGATATTTCTAGTTTTTGCCTTCGACATGTGTTGGTAGTAGTTTATTTGAGTGTAAATACCATGGTACGTTTTTAAAATAAGAAGTCTCTCGTTTATAAATCATTGTGCATGTGTTCAAATCCAGCGTCATAAACATTATATAAAGTGGGACGGACATTAAGTGTGATAAAAATATTTCTGAGTGTGAATAATTCACACGAATTAAGATTCCAAATGAGTAGACTGGTATTTAATGATGAGCAAGTTCGAACCTGACGGAAGTACAGTTACAATCTATATGACAGGCGATCACAATGGACAGATAACAAGAACAAGTACATAAATATATTAGGGTAGGTCACGATTTCTATGTTTCTGCTTACTTTATAATGTGCAAATTACACTCTTTCAGCGGTATATACTCCTTAAAGTGAACCTCTTTAATGGACGAAATATAAAAAAACCCACCCTACCAACCTATCATATTAAAGATTTCCAGTTCTAGGTCTATTACAGTATTTTTGCCGTTCATCACTTTGCGTGAACATAATATCCATCGCAGCTCGAGCGCTCGCTCGCTAGGTTCTAAGACAACGCCTATATCGATATATAGATTTTCCAGTGTATTTTTTATGGAAAAATAATTGTCAACCGGAAGTTTCAGTCCAATAGTTTGGAATAAACATATTTTAAAAGTACAAAATGGACAATAATCGAGAGCAATATCAAAATAAATGTATTGAACGAGATTTGATCTTGTTATGATATGATATTATCGGTGTTAATATATGATGTTGGACATATGTTATGATATCGAACGAGATAATTAAATATTCTCTGCCATTTCTATGAGGTAACTATCATATAAATTTTAATATAAATGTCTAAAATGGCTTACTCCCACATCAATGGCAAGAGTCCTGTCTCATTTTTATCCACAAAACGGTTCAAATCTGATGTAAATAACTACCGCGGGATTGAACTATCCAGCTGTTTAAGCAAACGTTTCCTTTCAAACACAAGAATCAGAATCTTTTTTAAAAGATAAATGCTTACTTGACGCTCTCCAGTTTGGATTTCAAAACCATTTAGAGCAATAGATTATGTTTTCATCCATAGTACCCTAATAAATAAACACATACACTCAAGACAAAACTCTTCGTATGCTTTGTGGATTTTCAGAAAGCATTCAATTAAGTCTGGAGAACAGGTATGTTTTATAAGATGATCAAGTATAGAATCAGACGAAAAATCTGTAAATTTGATAGATCACATGTAAAATAATATCACATATGTGGTCAAACTGAATTATGAAGTCAGCAAAACTATAAAATCTAACATACGTGTCAAATCAAGGGTCTGAATGTAATCACTTTTTTAACATCTTTTTAATTGACCTCAACACATATTTTAACTGTCAAGCGCAGCATCGTCCCACACTTAATGACTTGCCCATGACACATCTTCTTTTTGCTGATCATCTCCTTCTAATGATCACATCTTCAAAAGGGTTAGGAAATGACCTGAATAATCTAAGAACCTTCTACTCAGAGTGGAAATTAAAGTTAGGTGTGAATAAAACAAAAATTCCTGTCATATCGTATAGAGGAAATACAATGAAGCTATATTTATATTCAATATTTACAGTGTCCACAGTATAAGATTGTTTGTTACATACTGGTATTTTAGGTCTGTTTTTGTATCTTGAATTAAAAGATTGCTTCCTTACTGGACTGTCTATCTCAACTTAATAGATGAAAGGTTTACTATCATAGAAGATTGATGTACTCGGTAATACTATAGACAATATTGGACTGCTTGTCATACCTAGAGATATATGGGTATACTAGTAGAATGGTGTAACCTGTGACTCAGGATGTAAACAAGACAGTGAACACGAGAAGAACATGTTTATATCGAGACACTCTTATGTGTTTATATAGTAGATACATCGCGGTGAATTTGATCGCGTGGATTAATCCTATCGAGTTATGGCTAAATAGTACGTTCTCCTATAGGGTGAAGTATTATCGGCAAAAGTATGTCACAATGACCTTCGTTTCAATATCAGATGAGGACAGACACTTCTATATACACAGTCATTAAATTTGTTGATTGTGTTCAGCATTAAAATCACCACAGGGAGAAGCAGCTTCTCTAACCATGGAACATCAATCCTCCTTGTTCCACATCGACTTAAATATGGAACGAAGTGGATCTAAGATCCTTGCCTAGCGAAGATGAGGCAGAAGGTACATGAAGGTAGAAATGACATACATGTATTTTTTCATGCTTCATTGAATATGATCATTCTTTGCATTTACATGAATATCAGTTTCCATAGTCTAGGACAATGTTGCATATATGGTCCTGAAAACTGACGTATGCATTCGCTTTTATTACTTACGTTATCACCCATAAAAAGTTAATTTTGGTTGTAATGACCTACTTTTCTATCTAAACTAGCTACGCGAACTTTTTATTCATGCACTGTACCGGCGAAGCAGGCGATAGATAACATTCTACCGAATTTCCTGTTTTTATTATTCTTAGCACAGACCTTCAAATGCATATCAAATTTCAAACGTAAAAGAGGAGAAAAATCTTTTATTTTGATTGATTTCATAACATAGTAAAAACTCTGGTTCATGTTTTAGTTCCCTCGGTTCCTTTCTTGGTACTTTTCTAAAGTACTAATTGTATTCTTGTAATAATATTAATATGTTGACGTGATAATCACTCACAGAGATTCATTTAAAGTGTCGCTGAATTACCTGAGAAAAAAATCTGTACTTGCCTGGTCCAAAATGAAACAAAACATTACTACAACCGATGATATTCCCCAAAAATTCTTATTTTACAGATGTTCAACGTGATAGCCAATTTCGGTATGTACAGTCTTCAATATAAAAATAATCCAAATCCGTTTATTAATTGGAATGAAAAGGTATGCAGTTATAACCTCATTAAGAGCGTACAATTTATATTGGAGCTACTGATGCGGACATGTAATATAGGAGCTATAACTGATCTTGGACTTATTCCAATAAATATATGAACATCACCATCAATATGCTCAAATTTGACATCAAAGTATCTTACAGTACCTGTCCAAAAGTACTGTGCAAAGAATATGAGCACTATGTTATCTTACACAATGTGAGATCTGTGTTTGATAAACTTCAACAATATTATATATTTTCTATACCGCTGACCTAAGCGTTGATTGAGCCACCTTAGTAGTTGGTAGAGCGTCGAATTCATAATTCAAGTGTCGCGCGTTAGATACCGACACGCCTGGGTGAGTCCTCGGGAAAGGCACTTAGCTGCCATTTTCTCTGCATGTTATAAACGATAATGTTTTAAAAGTACTGTTTAAAACAAAATTTTGAAAAAGCACAATAAAAGCGTTAGTATTGAAAATACGAACCACGTAAATATCAATGATCTTAAAGAATCCTTGCTTCATAAGTTTCCATATGTTTTTCCTAAACAATGTAACTCCTTGAAATACTTGGAAATCTAACATGCTAAGAACATATGGTGTCTTCGATAACAAGATTAGCTTGACTATCTACCTGCATGTTATGAAAATCCGAAATCAGAAATAATAATAATAATAATAATAAACCAATTGTGTAGTCTTCACCTTAGTTGTCATACTCTAGGGATTGACATAGGTCGATGTAACAAAATTGAACCAAGTCAACGTTCTTGCCATTTCTGTCCAAATTTGGCAGATGACGCAAAACACTTCCAGTTGTCATGCTCTGTAAATAAACATCACTGAAAGATATTTTTTGATACGCTTCTGTCAAAAGGTTTTGATCTCCAAACAGATAATGTGTCAAATAATAATCCTATATTTCTAATGTACCCTGATGCAAGTATTGCAGATACAGTAGCTAAATTTGTATATTAATCTTTTGAAAATCTCAAAACAAGAGTACCCTCTATCTAGCTTGGTAAGGTACATATGCCACAGATATTGCCATTTTCTACTATTTCGTTCTTTTGTCAGTAAAACAGATTGAAACACCATTATACATGTACAGTGAATTTACCATCGTTATGATAATAGAAATTTGTAATTAATGATAGGATTATAAGAAAGTTTGAATATATCATTTTTGGAGAGGTATCAAGGGATATATATATATATATATATATATATATATATATATATATATATATATATATATAATTTGTCTTCTCCTCTCTATCTCTCTATCTTTCTCTCTCTCTCTTTCTCTCTCTCTCTCTCTCTCTCTCTTTCTCTCGCACACACAGGATGAACAGATATGTCAAGACTGGTAACCCTTTAGTATCCTGTATACATTTATGTAATAAATGAAGACATGAACAGGTGCCATAAAAATGCCTAAAAACGAACTCCAAACAACAAAATGTAGGCTTCAAGTATTAATTTAAAAAAAAAAATCCCCATGAATCATGCAAATTGTCAGTGACTAAACCTACGTAACCTGTTTCCATTCTTTAGTGTTACCCATACAGTATCGGATACCTGTTACACCCTACAACAAACGGTACAAGCTTTTAGGGGAAAACCCCCTCTAAATATAGTAATAAGTGTTTAAGTGGCTATTTTAATTTTCATCACAATCATAATCATGTTTTGAAATCGGGGATAGATGAGTGTTGATTACAAACCGAAATTAAGTGACAATCATAGACTGAAACTTGCCAAGGCCACGCAATTTATGTTTGAATGCAGAAAAAAAAATCCTAATAGGTAAATTCACAATCATTAAAATCTTTTGTTTAAACATGTCAAGCTTTGAAGTCTATCGGATACCACCGCTCTGTAATGTTTCTACAGTTTCCCCACCACAACAATGCTCACCGTATCGATCCGTGATATAAATGTGTTAACGAAAAAAATATCTCTTCGTTTTCGTATAACTCTCTTTAATATATCAAAATAACAATTTGAAGTATTATATATATATATATATATATATATATATATATATATATATATATATATATATATATATATATATACGAGCTAAATTTGTGACAAGCCGCTGTCCTAAAATTATTATAAAATTTCGCAACTTCTTTTTATCGATGTAGTAAAGCAGCCTGTAAATATTATTGGCAAAGAATTGAGAAAATTAATTCAATCGATGGATTTTGCTTTAAAGATATACAATACAAAGTAAATCTGTTTTTTTATTAGACATAAGGAATTTTACTCGTGAAGTAAAAACATTTTCTATTATCACTTGTGACAGTGGAATGTTTCAACTTCGCTCGTGAAATATTTCCTTATATCTACTCAAAAACGTAGACGTATAATTCTTTCCAAGCAGGAATCGAAACCGTGCCATGAGTAACGGCAGCTCCAAGATCCACACGGCCATGCGCTCCTCCCCGAAAAAGGATGCGACAAGGTCGAAGGTAAGGACTCGAGGTGCATGAGAACTCACTCGCTGGGCAAACGGAATTCAACACTCACCAATATTCACAAACATACTAGATTTCTTTTGAGAAATATAAGGTACATGGGTAGATGTATATATATATATATATATATATATATATATATATATATATATATATATTGTTACGGAATTATATATAATTTTCTTTTAATAATGGTATAGTTTATTAGTTTGTGAACTCTGTTCTTAGCCTAACAGCTGTCGTCTTGCTGTGAGTACACATACGGTAATTTCGATCGATATTTACTGAAGCTTTATTCATGTGACGTGGTTTTAGCGCGCGTGAAGATTTGAACTTCTGACCTAGATTCTATGAATCAATACGTTATTTACTGCTTATAATGTCAGGGCACCAGCACTTTAGAGATGTAACCTAGTTTCTGATTAGTTCTGAGAGGGTTGCAATATTTCGAAATACACAGTTGTTTATCAAAGGAGTAATGAGTTTTATTTCTATTCTGCGTCGTAAGAGACTATATTATAGGATTTATAGCAGCATTTGGCATTCCTAGCATAGTTCGACAGCCTGAGAGGTCATAAACGAAGTTGGTTCATTTTGTGTGTGGATATTCTACTTCAGATATATATCATCATATAGTACATTCTGGATTAAGTACTATTTCTTAAACTTTATTAATTATACAGCTCCGTGGAATTATCGGAAACATTTCTAGAACTTGTGGTATTCCATTCACAGGGATTATTTGGAATTTATAAACTTGGATATACTTAATTTTATTAACACATCAGTACAGTGAAGGTTACTTCATTCGGAACATACTACATTCGGAATATTTGGATTGACTTGCGGATCAGTGAACATTAAAACTATTTAATACTTTTAAGGATATTCTATACTGTAAGTTATTTTTAATTCTTTCACTTTAATTGTTTGTTGAAATATTTTAATATTTTAGGAAATTAAAGTATTGTATTTTAAATCTTGAAAGCTTGTTTGAGTCTTTTCTTTTGTTACCTTACCCCTAGTCGTAGCTATATATATATATATATATATATATATATATATATATATATATATATATATATATATATATATATAAAACTATAAACTGACACCTATACTGTTTGTGAAAAAAAAATCAATTTGTGCCGTTTAATGTCTCAAATCTGACCCAGATGTAACATTTTATATTTCAGTGACTATGCTCAAAAATACGATGCTATGCTTGTTTTCTTCCAAGACGAAGTTGTTCCTAAAGTTCACAACCAAACTATGTTCTGAGCAATATGATATCTTGTTATTGAGATGGCTGAGAGGAGTGACCTATATACACATTTGATTGGTCGGCCTCAAATACCTTTGCCGCACATTTCATTCTCAAACTATCAAACTAAAATAACTATTAGGTAAGTACAAAAAGCACAAAAAAAAAAAAAAAAAAAAAAGCAAAGCTATGACACATGTGACAAAATCACGTTATTAAAGGGAGGTTTTGGAATGCTCCCTGTTCAAACCTGGTTAAGAGAATAAAACTTGATTTTGTTAAAATGTTAGAAATTAGATATATTACAATCTGTTTTTAAATTCTAATTTAACATTTCTAAAATTAGTGTTCACACACACACACACACACACACACACACACACACACACACACATGCACACACATATGTATATATTGTAACGTGCAAGGGGTCTCTCTACCGAGCGAATCAAACACCTGCGTGAGCGTGGCTTTGAAGTCCATATTTTCCCATATTTCCAAGTACCTGAAGACAACAATCGTTGTCAACTACAAGGTTTTTAAACGCGCAAACACTAAATATAATTTTCCTGTAATCACATAATGGCTACACATAACGAAACTCTGATTTAACACTTGCATGGTTTTTATCCTGTTTCACATTTGTATGACTTGTTAGTAAGCCTTTTCGAGCCGAATATTTGTACTTCATGACATGATATACAAAACACGACCCAAACACACAATACAAAGAATTATTCCTATCTCAAATTACTAAACACGTATACCTAAAAATATCCAGATAATTCCCTATGTTAAAAAATTAGGGAGTGTTCACTTTACAAAACTAATACATACTGTCATAAAGTCTCTTGAATGCTGTACATTATGACGTCTGCTCCTAGAAATTGGCTAATTACTCAGGTTGAGAAATATTTTCCCAGCACCGACTACCCACAATCAACAAATAATCACTAAAATATAACAAAGCTATATATAGATAGATAGACAGACAAGCAGACGTACAAAAATTGACGCTTGAAAACTTCCGACCTGTTCTTTTAATAAGATATATGTGAGTATATTCCTATTATTACACCAGAGCGGAATTTCTATTCATAATATACTAACAAGCCAAATTCAGATACTGTGGTCTGATTTAGATGTTGCCAAAACAGGAAGTTTTATTAAAAATTAACTCTTGTGTATAAGCAAAGAGCGGAATTGAATTACATTAAGTCCCCAAATAATATAGTCTTAACATAGGTGCACCTCATCAAATTTGTTAGTAACGCAATATTTGTTTGAGCAGTTTCTAATGGTCATACCTTATCCGAGAAACACCGTAAAATGTTACTTTACGCTTTGTCAAGTATTATCATTTGAATGCATCTGAGAAGGGGCCATGCATTAAGTGTGTGTGTGTGTGTGTGTGTGTGTGTGTGTGTGTGTGTGTGTGTTTGTAAAAGGCGTAAAACGGGGACATCGGTGAGAATACACACCAACATACCGGGGACCCACCTCGAAACGGGGACGTCCCCGTTTTGTAATAGCGGCAAAAATGGATTGCCACGACCTTACTTAGTTATAAAAACCTTGAACTAATCGTAGCTGAGCATGTCCCCGTTTAGTCGGTATTTTTTCACATCATACCATACACTAGACTTACAATTTCGTGTGTATCAGTCAGAAAACTGATTCCCCGTTTGCGCGGTAAAATTCTCATTGTCAGCCCCGCTGCTTTCTCGCGCACTTTGGTACCGAACTATTTACTGAAGCTGACATCAAGATCTAACAGGATTCAGATCAGGTGTGTAAGCATAGACAAATATGCATTACATATTTTCATTTTAACATGGAGAGGAAGATCGATTATATGTTTATTAATGAATAGCCCACCGTTCATAACACATTTTCGCCAAATTAGAAAGATTGGGAACAAATGAAAACTGAATACACGGTTTAGCAAATGTTGTACACACCACTTTTTCAGATAAATTGATAAGATTTGTGCAGGTATTGTTCAGAAAAATTACGATAGGCAAGAGACTCTAGCCACTCAGCTCTGCTTGTACCGTTTATCTTTTATTTACATACCAGCCATTTGCGTTTCGAAAAGAAATACATAGTAAAATATGAACGCTTGAAATGTAGTTTGTTATATCAAAGATTGTTGTTGTCTATTTGAAAGTAGAGTAGCCTTGATCTATTATACCGTTATATTGAGGTACCATTACAAAACGTATATGGTAAGGTACATGAGATAAAAAAATACGTATGTGAAGAGCAGTCTAGTCGCAGGAAATTCTCAATTCAGTAATATGTTTATATAACGGTGTGGCATAAACGACTTCGCAAACTCAGAGAACAGATGCATACACCTTCGAAGGCTGAGTAACAAATTAATGTTTTTTCACCCTTCAATGTGTCGATATCGATTGTAAGTTTGCTTGAAAGGAGACGATGACACTTACAAAATGTTCACAAGTGGTATGAGTTCAATGTGCACGTTTTCCTCCATGGATAATACTTAATCCTTTGTTCCGACCTCCAAGGGGGCCTGGGTTTATTTCAAAAATGTATTTGCATTTAGGTGTGAAAGCAGTTCGAGCTGACGGCACAGTTCACCATTTAGGATCAAGTGTCATATCTGTGCAAATATCCTTACAAAAAGCATTGAATTTACCTTCAACTTATTTTAACAAGGGAACAGTTAAAGTTGCATTGATAATTTGGACACGTGCTATGGACTGAAATACTAACAAGAAATAGTTTACTGAACAAATAGAGACTGGGAAAAGCACTTTATCGATTTAGATTCTCGTCTTTACAATATTTGATTAAAGAAAGCTACGTTGGTCTCCATGATTCCTTTCATATGCTTAATTGACAAATTATGCATGTTTACGGCCTGGATACAAGTGAATTCAATTGTCATTGCACGAATATTAAAACGTCTCAGCTCAGCTGGTAAAGCGTCGGATTCGTATATTATAAAATCGCAGGTTTGATACCTACCCAGGCCAGCCCGGGTTGTCTGCCTCCGTGTGTCATTGAAAAATGCACTTAACTCCCATTTCTGCTATATGATATAGCCAATAAGGTGTTAAAAGTACTGTTAAAGCCATCAAAAACAAACCAAAACTAAATATATTTTACAATATTGTGACATGATCCAGTTTGTAAGAAAGTTCGTTGTTGAATCTATCTGAAAATTTAGGTAAAACAACTTTAGGATCGTTGTGACATCGTTCATACTGCTACATATAGGTGCATATAGAAAATATTGATAATGCAACCGGAAAAACTACCTGGACAGACGTATCGGCTAACACTTCATGTACCACATGCATGATCATGTACACGGTTACTGATTTTGTGAAAATTTACAGGCAGTCAAACTAAACAGAGCCGTTTATACATGTAAACGTTTCGGCCTTAGAAAATACAGATGTTTAATATGCAACCATAACCGATCATTTCTTATAGTTTTTTTGCATATAAAGTTGCAAAATGTCAGAGACAATAACCATTTTGAAAATTGAAAAATTCGTGTTTTGGAGAAGGGATATATATTGAGAAAATAAAACAAGCACATTGACTACTCAGTCCAATTAATCATAACATCAAAATATCGAAAATATATTTGGTGAAAATACACACAGAAGAATGAGCATACAAGTAGCGTTCATGAAGATTTCTATCTTTTTGCCCCCCTCCCTTCCCCCCTTTCTCATATATTAAACAATGAATTCTTACTAATATAGTATCCTTTACAAAGCCTCAAATCAGTTACATAGTTAAAATACAGAACCAATAGAACACTTATGACAGAACAAATAGAACAGAACTAAACATTATTGCTAGGTTAGGTCTAACAATAGGCATATGATATTAAGTACAAATACAAATTATTAATGGTAGCGGTATGGCGGTTGGAGAAGCAAACGGTAGAAGGGGATATTTTCATCAATAATTTGGACATACATGACAAAATACGATGAGACGGTGATAGACATAACTGTTATGAGTTTATATGGGTACGAAATGATTTAAATATCAGTTCCATAAATTAACTTCTTCTTCTCTGTATGTTAAGATTTTTATTATTTTGCAAGTCACTAAATTTGTATGTGCTAATAATTTTGAAATACGTCTTACTTATATATTATTTTCTATTTCAGCAAAATATTGACATTGAAAAAGATAGTTAAATTCATCACTTATATCTTGTGAGGCACATAATTCACATTGTATTTCAAATATATCCAAATTTTGGCACCTTCCAGTTTCATTTGGAAACTTAGGATCCGTTGTACGGAACTTTGCTAACATTATTATCTAATATGTGGCATACATGTTAAAAATGGTTCAAACTTAAAAGATTTTTCAAATATCCGATAAGCTCAACTTTTAGAGGAATCAAAAACACTAAAATGACAAATTTGTGTATATTTCTCTGTCAGCCTACCAATACGTGGAAATTGCCGAGATAACCATCAAATATTCAGTCTAATTCACGAAATATTTGTTTAAGAAAGGAAAGCCATTCAAAACTGCATAATCGGCAGTAACAGAGTGTAACATATTATCATATAATATATTTTACCTGTTACTCCTTTTTCTATTAACATATTGAGCCCAAAATATATCAGCACTAATTTTGATAAAAATGCTCGTAGTAAAACCTACTGGTCTCTCCACACAACATACATAGCTGGATTTGTTATCTCACAAATACAACGTTTCGGAAGAATTCTGTATGTACATATTCGATAACATGATTATCACTAAAACTCCAGATCTCACATCAATGTAACAATAACGGCAAAGCAATATTTTCAAAAGTTTGAATTGTAAATCCAATGATAAAAGCAAATTTATTGTTTATTAGCATCTACAGTGATTCTCTTTTTTACCGAATGAAATCAACTATTGTGCTTAAAAAGTAGCCCTAAATATTAAATCTAATCAACTATTTCCCAATGATGTGTTTCCAAATAAAAAGAGAAAGGCTTAGATTGCCTTGATACCAAATTTTTTTTCTCCAAACATTGACTTCTAATTTCCGTTCTCTGCAGTATATATATAATTCATTCAAAACCCTCCGAAGATCTTTTTCGTTATCTGCAAGAATAACAGCATCGTCAGCATAATGGATAATAAATATCTTAAAATTTAAGGTACTCGTTAAGGATCTTGCTATCCTCTATGCTTATGATAGAATTATTAGGCAATTAAATCAATTTACCATCAATAATAATTTTGCAATGATCATTATCAGGATGATAATACCATCGGCGTTATAAATCCCCCCCCTCTCTCTCTCTATCTCTCTCGCTCTCTCTCTTTGAGTGCCGGAATATTGTTAACAAGCACAGACGTTCTATTCTTCAGTTTGGATGTTGGATGTATCTGGTTACAATGCTGATGGAGAAATGTGTTTAGATCAGCAGAACTGTGTAATCTATTTAACAAAGTAATTTAACAGAACCTGAAGCAAGCCTGCTCAGTGCGAGCTGAATGAACTACCGTTGTCATTGGACTGGATAACTATATGTTTATATGACTTCTACAATGACGACAATTCTTAACCAAGCGTATGATGCACATGCCCCGTGCCCTCCGCCCCCAAGACAACACAACACACACATTTAAATGTATATTATGTATATTTTGCTCTTTCGGAAAGCATTTGCAAAAGAATGTCATATTTGTTTCAATTTATGTATTATTTCATATTATTTAATTTATATTTTATTTCGCTGAAGTTAACAATACCTTCCACATCCTATGTTTGTAACAATAATTTAAGAAAGCACGTGATATTACGAAGAAAAAAAGAATTAGAGTAAATTGAAATTAATGAATTTTAGCGAATCTGACATTAAACTTTCACGATGTACTTTACATTACATAACTATATATGTTTGCATGTATATTATCTTTTCCATAGTTTTCTCATTGTATTTATCATGAAGGTGTATTATGACTCTGTGGCATAAAACGAAAAGAAAATTACCATGTTACAATCAAATACATGTTTGTGTCAATCGAACGACCATGTACGTAGTTTTTTAATGATAATTATAGACGATGATACCTGCTTTACCATATTAGTTTAGTGACTAGTAGATAGCGCATTTTTACTTTGACTCAATGTTATAAAGTCATTTTTAGAAAATTATTAAACATTGATTTTTACAAATAATGCGTGATGATAAAGAGCTGCTTTGCACACTTTTGCCATAAGTATGATTAGTACTTATTTTAAGATGACAGTTACAAAGAGCATGTTGGAAGGAAGTTGAGAAAACATAGGAAAGAGGATGAAGGTCAATAACTACCCCCTAAAGGATATCAAATGACCTTGGAGGGAGGAAGAAGAAAGTACTGTACTAAACCATCACAAAAAATTCATTCTGATTAAGATAGTTCCTGAAAAAGAGGATATTGAGAACTATATTGCAAAAGAGCCAGGAGTGAGTGGCAGAAATTGGAAAAATATAAAACGCTTGTACAGAAATATAATAATTGCTTCTCACCAAAAGTAAAAATGAAAAGAAGTGATCAAATTACTTCTTGATTCAGAAAATTTAAGATAAAGTCGAGTACTGAAACATCTTTTCCCTTTAGTACAATTCACAAACTTTCATGACTATACAACAATGTTGGAGCTGCATTTCCTCAAAAATTTAATTTTCAACAAATTATATCATAAGTTGCCAGGTAGGTGGTATGTGTGTTGATTTTATATAGCTTGACCACTTCAAACAGTATTCGTAACGGATACCATTAAAGCGACATAAAGAATGAAGTTTGTTATTAGGTCACAATACGATTTATTGTTTAATCTGGGTGGAATGGCACGTTCCAATTAGTGTATGATTCAACTAAGTGTTATGTATAGTGTTTACATATTTAACTTTGTCCTTGGTTATAGGATGTAAACAAGTTGTTTAATTAGAATTAGAGGTCAGGGTTGCTTTTGTTTACAATTATACTGGTTTTTTCACTAGAATTACTAATATTTTTCAGGTAACTCAAATGATTTTCTAGAAAATTATGTCAGGTGACCCGTGTTTACATATAGGACGTTTGGTAAGCAGTATTTTATCCCTATGCTAACTATCAGTCTTTAAGGAATTTGGTTTAATCATCAGATTTTTATAGTTGTGTTGAGAAAATCAGAGCAAATTCAGAGAGAGGAATTATTTAATTAAAAATATTCATTGGAATTACTAAAGTGCTCATTCTCATTTTGAGATTGATACATGACTTGGGATTTTTGTGAATTCATTCAAAGATATTCTGGATTACATCATTCAGGTATATCAGGACATGCAAGACTACTGACACCTCAGGGCATTCAAGGCTACTGGAATTCATTCGGAACATTCTATATTTTGGACTTGTGATTAGGGCACAGGATTATTGAACTATTTGGATTTTAATTCACAATATTGTAAGTGTCTTTTGCATTTTCACTTTATATGTTGGTTTCACTTTCTTTCTGTTACATATTTTTAATACCTAGAGTCGTAACACAAGCATGACGTGTTTCGTTGTCAAATCAGGATTGCTCGCAATAAGAAAACAGTGACCATCCAAAAAATATTCTATACAAACGCGTTCATTGCATGACATGATTTTATGATGAAACACAATTTTAAGCCATGCACACATATATTTTGCCTTTATCAGACTCAACTGGAGTCTTTTCTAACATGTATTCTGGAACCATTTATTCAGAGAGCGGACATTGTTGTACAAACCGGTTCATACGAAAAGTGTAGGGTACGGTTGTGGGTTTGGTTTATTTCATACACACAACCTTCAACGGGTCATACTAAATGAAAACATTTTAATACCGAGAACTTTGGTTGTCTCCATTCTGAACAGGTGCGTCAATTTACACACAAGATCTAGTTTTATTACAAAACGGAGAAATGTTCCTATACAAAGTTTTGATTTCTTTCATACTTTTTGACTGCATTTTAATACACATTAGTAATATATTCTTTTAGACCAAACAGTCAGTGTCATATATGCATCCTATGGGTTTTGGATACATAATATGTCAGTTTCATACAAACAGCATTGCGTGATGCACACACACAGGGATTATTTCATACCTAAAAGGTGATGTATACATGTGCAAATTGGGAACATTTCCATGTACGCAACCTTAGCGTACGCAACCTTAGCGTGGTACATGCGAAACCGAGAGATATTTTGATACACACCAATTCGAGGTGGTGCATACAAAACATAGCCATTTTTATGCACACAGCCATTACCTTTTAATACCAATCGGGGACTTTTTCATACACAACATTTAAAGTTCCTCATACCAAACGGGATCATTTTCATGAGCACAGTCTTGACGTGATAAATATAATACGTGGACATGTTCATACCATCAGCGTATTGTATACTAAATGATAATATTTTTGTACACACACCCTTAAGGCGGTACATACGAAACGGGAGCATTTTCATAAACCCAACCTTACCGTGGAATATACAAGTCTTGGACATTTTCATACATACAACTATAACATGATACTTACAAGCCTGGACATTTTCATACACACAACCATGACATAGTACATACAAAACTAGGACATTTTCATGTATACAATCTTGGCAAAGTAAAAGTAAACGGGGACATTTTCATACAAACAACCGTGACCAAATTCATACACAACCATGACATAGTGTATACAAAACAATGAAATTTTCATACATACTGTAATACACCTAGGGTATGTGTTATTTGTATTTACATCTCCGTTTATAGCTTTGTCAGATTTTAGCGATTATTTGTTGATTATGACAGTCGGTTTGAGGAAGATATTTCTCAAACCGAGTAAGTAGCCAATTTCTAGAAGCAGACGTCATAATAGACAGTATTCACGACACTTTATGATAACATCGATTAGTTTCGTAAATTGAACCCTCCCTAAGAAATTTTCAGGGATATTCTAATGTATAAGTGTTTAGCAATTTGGGATAGGACTAATTCTGTGTATTAGGTGTTTGGGTCGTGTTTTTTGGTGCATGGCGTAAAGTACCAATGTTCGATTTGGAAAGGCTTACTGATGGGTCATACAAATGTAAAGCAAGAAAACCCATGCAAGTGTGAAATTAGGGTTTCGTGATGTGTGGTCATTAGGCGATTAGAAGAAATATGTTTGGAATTTGCGCGTTTAAGAACCCTTCAGTTGAAAACGACCGTTGTCTTGAGGTCCTTGGAAATAGGGGAAACATCGACCTCAAACAAGGTTCACGCAGAGGTTGTTTGATTCGCTCGGTACTGAGCACGCTCACGTGTTACAATACAATCGTCGTGGCAAGGCACATATGAAACGGGGACATTTTCATATACACAAACATTACAACATTACATGGTACTGTCAAAACGTGGACATTTTCATATACACAACTATGATATAGTACTTACAAAATAAAGATATTTTCATACACACAACCATGATATCGTACTTACAAAACGGAGACATTTTTATATGAATATATATAAAAAATTGAGAAGAACGGTTTCCTGTTGAAATGATTCATTTTATCAACATATTCTTGGCGCGTTTCATATTGAAGAGACATTATAATGCTATTAATTAAGTGGATTCCATTTAAAAGCCAAATTTGAACACACAAAGCTTTGAATTGTTTTTTATTTTCTTCACATTTTAACTTCAAAAATGTATTCGTTTCAGCAAAATTATTTTAGCTGAACATCTGGCATGCAGATCTTTGGTTATTTTCTTTTAACAGAAATATGTTTTCTACTTTAAGCACGCTTCTGACGAATAAGTTTCTTCAAAATCGGGTACATACAATTTGCATATTTATAAATTAAACGTAATACAAAAATTCAACATAAATTTCAATTTAGTTTGTTGATATGGAAGGCAACTATTGACATGAGTTGAGATTACTGCAATATTTGGATCAATCTGCTAGTTATTTAGAATGATAATACATAATTATGGAATGTCCTCAATTTGATTGTATAATTCCCGACACTGTTTATATTTGTGTGTCCCCATTCTGATGGCAAAAATTCAAACACATTTATGTTTGAAAATCAACTACAAACCCATTGCAAAAGAAATGCATATATCCAAAGCATAGTAAAACCGATCAATTTGTTGAGATATGGATGTCCCCATTTTGATGGTAAAAATCTTATGTCCCCGTTTCGTACGTTTTACAAGAATGTGTGTGTGTGTGTGTGTGTGTGTGTGTGTGTGAAATACGAGGGATAGGGGTGGAGGTGTGTCTGGACAGCTTTGGTTAAAGTATCGTTCAGCACATGAAGAAATTATCACATAACCACCCAACCCTCTATTTCCCTCAGTACTGCTCAACAGTTTTGTCTGTGTATAAGGCCATTGCAAAAAAAGATTACTTTGGGGACACGTTATTTTTGGAAACAATTTTGCCTAACATTTGATATCATTTATATCTCCAAAGCTCCTTAATCAACCTTAATCAATACAGAACCTTGATTTGAAGACACATCTTTATTCAAAACATTTTATCATTTTCAAATTGAACAAAGAATTCTTTTTATAAATAGAGCAATATGGCTCGTAGTTGTTTTTAACATTAATTATCTGTTATTACAGTAGTTAGAGGATTTTAAGAATAAAATATTTCTCAGTTTTGGTACTGTACCAGTGTCGGTAAAAATTGTTGTGCACGTAAATAGTATGATACGTTAGTAAATGACCTTTCACGTCATTATTACAATGTAAGAAATCACTCATTCATAAAGTATTTCACATGTGTTCAGATTTAACGTGCAAATATTATAAAAAGAAACATACTTATTTAAAAATAACGAGCTCAGTTTCATACAACGATGCATGAAAAATGAACTTATTTTAAGCATTAATATACCGCACCTTTTGCGCAAAGTATATTTTAACGTTTTGCTATCTGGTAAAACACCAGCTGTTCGTAAATTTAAAACAAAATTATATTCGAGCTCTTAAATGATACAACACTAAAAATATGGCAGATATTCTTTACAAGCAAATTTCTAATCAATAACAATAATTGATTGAGACATGTACATCGTTATTGTCCTTGACCCATAATCTTGACATTCATCATTTGCATGGATATAACGTACTGTTTGTCCTTCGAGTTCCAGGTAACCATGACATTACTAATTGGTTTCATTTCTGTGAGCGGCTGCTCAGGTCAATTTGCTCTCTGAACTGTCTGTGGCACACTGGACTGGAGATACCACTTGGGGCTCCTGATGAACAGAGGACGTGTTGCAGTTACGAGATTGACGCTGCTCACGCTTCTACACTGTCTGTGCAATTCACCTCAGCTAATGGTCTATAGCTCCAGCACGGATGAGACTGCGCCAAGTGGAACGATCCTGTGCAAGATCTTTCCAAGATTCTATGTCAATGCTAAAGTGTTTCAAGGATGACTTGAGGAAGCCCTTGAACCGCATCTTCTGACCTCCCAGAGATCGCTTTAGCTTTTCAACTCGCCGTAGAGATCGTCTTTGCCTGTCGCTCGTCTGACGTCATGGCCTGCCCATCTCAACTGTGATTTCATCAGCATAGTGTGGATTCCATCTCAGTTGTGATTTCATCAGCATAGTGTGGATGCATGGAATGGCTGCCCATGTGAGAACTTCAGTATCTGGGACGCTGTCCTGCCATCGTATTCTCATTCATTTCCTCAGGCAGCCCATGTGAAAATAGTTCAGTTTTTTGGGCACGGGGTCTCTACACCGTCTAGGTTACGCATGCATACAGCAGGATCGGCAACTCAGTGGCTTAGTAGACCTTAAATTTTGTTTGCGGACTGATGCCTTAGCGCTCCCACACATTTGCGAATAGTCTACCGGAGGTCACACTTGCTTTGACAATTATGACGTTGGTTTAGTCATCGATATGGACTGCACGTGACAGTGTACTGCCGAGGTAGGTGAACTTGTCCACTGATTGCAGGATTTGGCCAGCCACTGTGATATCAAGGTCTATATTAGGCTTTCCAGGTGCAGGTTGGTGCATCACCTCTGTTTTATTGATGCTGATTGTGGGGCCAAAATTGTTACGACCTGAAGAGTATTGATCCATGCTCTGTTGCATGCCAGACGCGGACTTGACTTTCAGGGAACAGTCGTCAGCACGAAACTCACTTTCTGTACCTTCGTCTTCGCTCGTATTAAAGAGCATTCCATCAGTCCAGCATATGATGTCAATCCATGTGTCATAGTCACGGAAGGCATATATAAGCATAGCAGAGGACATTATACTGAAGATGAGTGGGGTCAACACGCAGCTTTGCTTAACTTCATTGGTGACTTGGAATGGTTCAGATAACTCATCGTCGTCCACGACGCCAGCGAGCATGCCTTCATGGATCTGTAAAACCATTACGATCAATTTCTCTGGGCAACTAACTTTTGCTACGATCTTCCAGAGCCCCTCCACCCCACCCCCCACAAATGTGTTGAAGATTTTTGTCAGGTTAACAAAAGTCGTTTACAAGTTTGACATTTGTTCCTAGCAATACTTCTGGAGTCGACGAGCTGTAAAAGCTATGTGTATGGTCCCTCGTCCTTATCTGAATCCACATTGACTCTCAGGCAGATTCCTTGATCAATGTGATGAACAAGACTATTCAGCCGAGTTCTGGCAAGGATTTTGCCGGGTATTGACAGGAAGGAGATGTCCCGATGGTTGTCGCAGGACTTGTCAGTTGCCTTTCCGCTTGTACAAGTGGACGACGTATGCATCCTTGTATTCCTGGGTTTTTGTTCTTGAGTTTCTTCTCCTGACGACGACGTGGTCATTGAGATGCCAGTGCTTGCAGCGTGGGTGCATCCAGAACAATTTGTTGCGGTTGGGCAGGCGAAAGACTGTTGGTGATTAGGATGTCGCATTTAGCGCATTTTCTCAGCAGGAGGAGTTAAGTGTTGCTGCATTTGTCAGTTTAATTTCTGCCGATATCGCCTGCCAATGTCTGGTGATCTGTGCCAACTTTAGCATTGAAGTCACCAAGGATGATGAGCTTGTCTGCCTTCGGCACTTCTGCGACAAGAGACTCCATGGCTTCATAAAATTTGTCTTTGATCCCATCTGGGTTGGTCATGGTGGGCACATGGGCGCTGATGATCGTTGCATATCTTTTTACAGACAGTGGGAGACTCATTTGCATGAGTCTGTCATTCGCGCCCGTTGGTAGATTTATGACCTTGCTGACTAGTTGTGATTTAATGGCAAGCCCCAACACCAGCTTCAAGTCGCTATTCTTCACTTCGGCTACACAAGAAGAAGGTTTAACCGGCTCCTACTTCAGTGACTTGTCCTTCGTCAGCTAGGAGAGTTTCACTCAGGACCCTATCTGGATGTTGAATCTGTCCAGTTCTCTACCAACTAGAGCTGGTCTTCTCTCTGGTCTATCTGCTGATGTAATGTCTATTACTATGCGCATATTCCAGGCACCGGTGGTGAGTGACGTCACCTTTGTCTTTTTGCGTGATTTTCGATCGCTAAAGTGGGATCCCCATCAGACGCCGTATGCTGATCAGGGGTAAGGTTGAGCAGACAATTTTGAGGGTATCTTATCTAGCTTCTTCCTCGTGCTACAGAGTGAGCAAATTTGATCCTAGATAGGGCTGCTCAGTCGCTCAGGAGGCTATCGAGTTCCACTGATGCTTGAGTCCAATGAAAAGTGACCCTATGCCATGAACTGCCTGTGTGCAGGTCTGTAGCTACAGCTCCCAGTGTTTCCACACATGGTGGTTTGCCGCTCGCCAAACGCCACATGACTTGAAGGTGTGTCGGGGCGGGAGGGGTATGATGTAACGACTTGCGCGTTACTCAGATTTATGAGAGGGAAAGTTTGCAGAGCCACCTTCACTCCCGTGTCCAGGTATGTCTGAATTCAGTGGCACGATAATGTCCAGACGTCTGGAGACGAGTCTGGATGCAGTTGATGTCCATCATATTCTTCAACGCCTGAGCTGATGCCCTGTGCTGTCCACATAGCTCGTGCCATCTGCCTTCACAGCAGGGGGTTTGGGGGATGAGCATATCTGATTGTCAGCTTGATCCGTCAGAGAGGACTTTCCAGAGGGAGACAGGTGTAGGTGTCCACTCTGGATCAACAGTCACAAGTAGTACCGTCTACTGTTACTTACGGCAGCAGGCGTGACCTGACCTGACCAGAATGAATATAATCAAACAACGTTCCACTGCAACATTTACATACACCATCATTAATATACGGTAAAATAAGGTTTGTGCAAACACCAATTAAAGGGATTTACTGCTATTACAAAAATTAAAAATCTGTATATTATTATTGCGATACAACGAACTTTGAATATATTCATTTTGGGGATCTTGATGGGTTGACTATAAACATAGCTATCTCTCTGTCTATCTCTGTCTCTCTCTGTCTATGTCTTTGTCTCCCTGTCTCTGTCTCCCTGTCTCTG
The DNA here is from genome assembly GCA_029931535.1 of Margaritifera margaritifera. Lineage (NCBI taxonomy): Eukaryota > Metazoa > Mollusca > Bivalvia > Unionida > Margaritiferidae > Margaritifera > Margaritifera margaritifera. The sequence goes on along the minus strand of JAQPZY010001218.1, from coordinate 1,153,259 downwards.
TCTGTCTGTCTGTCTGTCCCTATCTCTCTCTCTCTCTCTATATATATATATATAATGATTTATATACCTATGAAAGCGGAACCATGATCAATCGTTTATTTATGCACTGTCAGTAGTAATGTGGGACTTACGGCGATTGTGGAAATTTAACATTTGGGGTCACTATGGCAGCTATGGAAATTTAACATTATGGGACGATATAGCAGTTACGGGAATTTAACATTAGCTCTTTATTATTCGGTATGGAAATTGAAAAATTAACTCTACTGTATATTTATATAGACATTGAACATTACGGCAGGATGGAGAGAAAAACAAATGCATACATAATGACATACATTGACTTGCACAATTGAATAGGAAATTTAATACTAAATTATATTTATTAGACAACTTTATTTTTCTAATTCTGCAATTCGTTCTAGGTAAAAACAATAGTAACCAATTACTACAATTGTATTGGTACATTGTCAGACTTCGACGTTAGATGAGGCTTTTGTGTACTTTGAGGGAGTTACAATTTTGTGTATTAAAACAGCAGACAAGATACATTGATTTGCTACATGACTGAGTTATCGAGAGAGCAAAACATTTGGTTCTTCTGTGCTGGAGTGTGTGTACTTGTCAAGAATTGAATGATCTAAACTCATACTGAAAAAGAGAAGAAACAGTTATTGTCATATGAAATCAAATTCCTATCCTTCCCAACAATTATATAACACTTATTGCTCCTTTTCTTTACTTTAACATATGTGTTTAGTAAAGTTCTAAAGGTATAATCCCCTTACCACATGTATGCTTCAAAAACTAAAAACAATTCTCACAAAGTTAAATTTTCCCCCATCCTAACCATCTTCTTTTACATGTCTATCACATGTTCCTTTTGTATATTACAAAGAGGCCTGTAAAGGTCTGAAACTGAGCAATTCGTTTTGACAGCAGCACTGAGAGTTCTGAGTCAATATGTGCATAAAGTAAATAATTGTTTTTTAAACATACTATTAAAATCAATACGAAAATAATTGTTATCCGGTCCAAAAATACTTGACACACGTCTTTTATTATATGCGCCTAAATTAGAGCATGTGTTCCAGCATATATCCACCCATCCATCAGTACAAACAGACAGAGAGACGGGCAACCATTTAATACAAACATAAATAGCCACATGTTTGTCTGAAGATGTAAACCGCTTTGCACAAAGTTACTGACTTGCATACACATTTGGCTAATATTGTGTGAGTGGGTGAAGACGTAGCTGGAGCGTTGTCGTCCTCGTTTTTTTATTGCGGGGTGGGGGTAGGTGGTTTTATATATATATATATATATATATATATATATATATATATATCGACAGAGAGAGAGAGAGAGAGAGTCTTTCACACACACACACTTTTTGGATTGCTTTGAAAATATCTGTTAGGTGTTTCCATAGAAAGGAAAGAAACCCCTTATTCCAAAGACCGTGAAACGGGGCCTCGAGACAAGAGTGAAGATAAATGTTTTGTGAGTCACAGAAAAGAACATTGGTCCTCACATTGTCCACAATACTAAAAGAAAAGTGGAAGAAGAGAAAAAAGGTGAAAATGAAGTGAAAGAGAATGAGGTCAACGAGAAGGAAGCAGATATTCCAAAGGCAAAAAGAAAAACACAGTAAATGGACTTTGGTGAAATTGCGCGTTTGAAATTATTTTCATTTTTATTGACCAGAATATGCCAAAAAGTAAGTAATATTTCATAAGTGTTTCGTTTCTTGATGATTTCCTTCTATATACTTAACTCATCACTATAGATGGATATCTATTGTTTTTACATAAATACACACATTTACTCTCGCACATGCGCCTTTTCTTTTTTGTTTTGTTTTGTTTTCTTTTAGCAATCATAGATGAGTATTTCCTTTCTGATGGATATGGGTGACCATAAAAAGAGCGTTCGTTTTAAAAATGCTCAATCCATTAATGCATTTTCCATCATTATCTGTAAATGTAATGTTCCTTTTCCCTCGTCGGAGTCCCACCGCCGCTGCAGTCAGCGTCGTATTTGTTGTAACTGCTACTGATGATCGTGATTTGGAATTTGGAAATCCTAGATGTTGCCAAAGATGTTTTATATAACGCTCTGATCTCTTTAAACGTAGCTAAATTTTTATGTATGTAAGAATGTGTGTTAGTAATCATCATATACATTACTTCTCTACCTCGTCTGCTTTGTTTGTAAAGGTGAGTGTTAGTACGAGTGTTAGTGGTTCCAACCATTACATATCATACATGCCCTTTTATATTAGCTAGTAATTATGTGTGTTGGTAACTGCATACCCTTTATCCTCTTTCAAATGAGTTTGTATGTTTGTGGATGTTGGATATAAATAACGCGTGTTGCATTGTAATTATGTATAATATTAACTACATAATCTACATTCCCTTTGATGATTTTGAATATGTCTGGGTGATGGGTAGTAAATAATTTGTGTTGTATTGTAAAGTCGTGTATTGGTCAGCATGTGTGGGCATTGGTCAGTAGTTGTGGGTGTTGGTCACTAAGACTGTGTGTAGGTAATCCTCGCCTATCTCTGCGTTTGACAGTGCGTGTGGGTGTTGGGTAATATAGGCCAGTGATGGTCGGTAGCTATGATTGTTGGTCATCAACAGGTGTGTTATTATAGTAAAAATATGTTTGGGTCAGTCTGAGTCAATGTTTGATTCGGAGGGGTGGGTGCGCTGTAAAAGTGACTATTACCGACAAGTACGTCTTAGTCCTCAACCGTTTGTGTTTAAATATGTGGTGTCTGTTTTTAAGGCTGTGTGTGTGAGTGACCATGACATACTCTCTCATTCCTGCCCTGTGTTTGTGTGTGTAATTTTGGATAGTCAATAGTTGCATTGAAGTCACCACCTCTTCCATTTGTGTTTGTATGTGTAGTGTTGATCAGTAATAATGTGTGCTTGTTTGTCAATAAGTGTATGTTAGTATCTATAACTTCCTCATATCATCCCTCTTCTGTTTATGCTTGTATGTTAAATATTGGATAGTCATTAGTTGTGTTTAAGTTGCCACCTCCTCCGTTTGTGTTTGTATGTGAGGTATTAGACATTAAGGACGTATATTTGTTTGTCAATATGTGAAGGCAGGAACGGTAATGTCCCGGCATATATTATGGGTAGTCACTTTTGTCACGCCTCCGCCAGCGCCAGCGCGTATGGCAGCCAGTTCTTGGCCTTTACCAATACCCAGTTACAAGGAGCAACTCCTGGAGCAGAACGCATCTCAGTACCATCAGGCATTCTCGAGATAAGAGGGAAGAAAGTCTGGGGGAGTGAAAACTGGTGAAACCAATGCGCCAACACTCGGTCCCGACATAGAGTAAGGATAGTCGCTTTTCTCACGCTTCCGCCGGCGCACGTGGCTATTGTCGCCAGACCTTAGTCTTTGTCGATAGCATGAAGAAAGATGCAACTGTGGGAGCTATTTCTTACGTATATCACCGATATGGCAAACACGTTGAACTCGCGTTCTGGATGTTGAATCTGGCCGGTTCTCTAGCAACGTCTTGTACAAAGGATTATAAACAAGGATCTTGAAAGATTTAATGCACGGGCAAACGACTGGATTGTCGCTTTTAAAACTACGAAAAGAGACAATTTATTAACTGCAAACAGGAAAATTTATTTTTATTTTCTGATGTTCTCTTTTGATAATATGAATTTTCTTCATGTTAAAAATCACATACACCTAGGTCTAACATCATCTTTCAATGCCTTAATGGACTAATCGTATTAGTATGATTATTGAGAATGCATCTAAATGTTATTCTATGCTGCGCGCGAATAAAAAATCTTTTCGCAGAATAACTCCAGATAAACTATAAACGCTAGCAATACGTTAAATTTTCGAATATGCTTCTAAAGTCTGAGATAATTGTTCAATAGATGATTCTGAAAGACTGGTGAAAATATGCTCTAATAGAAGCAGCATGAATTGTTACAAGTCTAATTATTGTTCTAGAGAGTCCCTTTATGCCGAAATTTATTGGGAAACTCTTGCACAACGAAGGAAAAAGAAAAGATTATGCATAATGCATTGATTATAAATAATCACGTACGTAACTTCTTAAGCGATCTTCTTCCGCAAATGATATAACAGGCATCCAACAACCCTCTAAGTAACTCTCAAAGCATCACATCAGTCTCTACCAGACTTCATGTGTTTTTTTTCATCTACGATTGATCTTTGGAACTCTCTCTCTGACGATATTCAAAATTCTCCTAATATATATATTTTTTGAAAAGTGGCTTATCTAATGCAACTAAAGTCATCGCCGTATTAGGCTATTGACAAACGTCACCTTGATATCCTACACACTAAACTTAGACAAGCATGTAACCACCTCAAATCCGACCTTTACAGAGCGAATTTAGTTAAGTCTTCCATGTGTGCATGTGGTTATGATAATGAAGATGTTGAACATTATTTCTTATGTACCTTATTTCATACTCAAAGATTACAGCTCTTTCGCTCTATTTTTCAGCACAGTCTTTGTGAAACTTAAGATTTATTACTCAAAAATGACGTTGAACTAAGTAAAGATGCAAACTCTATAATATTCCCATATGTTCAGAAATATATCCACAGAACTAGACTTTTTTTTAGTATTAAGTTATATTCTAAGTTCTAAATCTATAAAATAAACACAAAGGACAGCAATGACTGTAACCAGTACAATGTCTTCTCTCTCTCTCTCTTATTGCTTTTTTACCTTATTATATACGTATATGTTTCTTTCCTTAAAAAAAATGTTATCTTTTAATATATGTAATTTTTAACTTGTTTTCAGACATGCTCCAATTGTCGTAAAATGGACGTCATTATTGGATAATTTTTGTATGTTTTGGGAAAGGACCTAGATGAGTTAGTCAGGTCGTGTCCAATTCAATATTATTTAATAAAACGACAATAATTACAGCAGTAAAAATACGTACATGATATTACAAATCATTTATTTACGCTTAGCATTAAAGATGCTGTTTTACTCTTCTTTTTTACTTTCTAAAAATGCTAAAGGGCATAAGTCGTAAAGTTTTAGCTGTCAACAATTTATATAAATAGAAACTTGATAATCTGAATCACGATCTTCTTTAACCAAAAAAAAAAAGAACAGACGAGACAGTATTAATTCGTGCTTTGAGAAAATGGACCTGAAACAATCAACCATAACACCTCCAAACTTTTATGGAGATATGAGCAATGACCATGACAGCTGGCATAAAATATTTGAGAGGATATCCACACCAAACAGGTGGAATAGTGCTAGAAAAGTGGAGATTCTTCCAGCACAGTGAAGAGGCCGTGCTGCAAGCTACTTTGAAGACCTTGACGAAGAAGAAAAATCATCTTATGATACATTTATAAGGAAATTGAAGGAAAGATCTTGCCGGGACGATTTACAGAGAATGTATTTCGTTGAAATATTTCAAAGGAAACAACTGAATGGTGAAAGTGTGGAAGATTACGGAAATACAGTACAGCGTCTAGCCCGCTGAGCACATGGGGACCAGAATGAAAATGACAAACTGTTAATGGAACACTTGATTCAAGGACTGAGGCCAGGGCTAAAAAGATTTGTTAGTGATCCAAAATCCTTTGAACAGGTATTCAGAATAGCAAAACATGAGGAATGTAATGAAATCTTAATGGATCACAGACGGTACAAACCTTGAATTATGATACTCGGACCGATGACAAGATTCAAACCTTAACTGAAAGAGTCCAGTTTGTTGCCAGTGTTTGCTTCTCTGAGGACTCAGCTTCCTCCATTTCGAGGTCGAGGAAGGGGTTACATAAAAAGCTTTAATGGACGCGGTCGTGGGACCTAGGAGCTGAGAAATATAAGAACAACAGAAGGTATACCAATATGCAACTTTTGCCAACGGTTAGGACACATCGAAAGACAGTGTCTTGAAAAGTATAACCAAGCGCAACCTTTAAACTAAACCGGGCCACTTTCAGAGAGGGCAAAGGGGCCCCATAAACTCAGGAAAATTCTACAAGAACATCATCTGGAAACAGGCCCGATGCCATTGTTTATTACAGCCATCAACAGACACAATAATTACTTCTTGAACGGCCAGGGGCAATAGAGGATTATTTATTCCAGGGACACTGTTCGGCCAATAACCCATTTTATATCTTGATACGGGTACTGAGGTGTCATCAGTGAGTGATAGAATTTTGACAACTGCGGTCAAACAAACATCATGTGAGAAATGCGGTTTCTGCAACAGGGCAATCTCTGGACATTATCGGTGTTGTGCCATGCACCATCTGTTTTGGTAATGATGAGTCAATTAAGGAAATGTATGTTGTCAAACATTTCCAGTATGACGCAATAATTTGAATGGATATTTTGAGACAAATTAACTTTGTGCTTGATGTACCAAACAATTCAATCTACCGGAACAATCGTTATGTGAAATTACTATCAAGTGAGGATGAAACAAAACCTAAGAAATCCTGGCGTGTGAATTTAACAGTTGAAATACCGGCCCGTTCAGAAATGCTACTCCAGAGACAAATTGACAGTGAGGTATGTGAGAAGTTAGGATTGATTGAGCCAAAACAAGACTTTATAGATAGATACAGTGTAGTGCCAGCCAGAGTTCTAACTAAGGTCAGTGAAAATGTGACTCTAAGGCTATTAAACCCAAGTCCGAAACCAGTGAAAGTCTATAAGAGCATGACAATGGGCGCATTTGAGGAAATAGCTGAAATATGTGAAAACGAATCAGAGCATCAACTATGTGATGAAAACATTCAGAATGAAATTGCTGAAATTAATCACCAGGACTGGTATTGACTGGAACAAATATTCTGCAGAACAACAAGTAAAAGTATGCAAATTTATTTACCCGTACAGTGATATTTTTGCAAAATCTGATGAGGATCTAGGAAGAACACACCTGGCGGAGCATAGGATAGACACGGGATATAGTCCACCAATTAAACAAAAACCGTACAAGCTTCGTTTCTCACAAAGAGAGGAAGTTGAAATCAGGTGCACGATTTATTAAATAGGGATGTAATACGACCTTCAACCAGTCCTTGGGCAAGTCCTGTCATACTAGTCAACAAACCAGATGGAAAATATCGTTTCCTGATTGACTATCGCCGTGTGAATTCCTTGTGCAAGAAGAATGTTTATCCTTTCCCAAAAATAGAGGAAATGCTGGAACATTTCAGCAACTGTCAATAGTTTACTTGTTTAGATTGTTTTTCTGGATACCATCAGGTACCAATCAGAGAACAGGATAAAGAGAAAACTGCATTTGTTAGCTCGAAAGGCTTATATGAGTTTAACACAATGGGACTATGCAATGCTCCCGGGACCTTCCAACGACTTATGGAACTATTACTAACAGGAATTCAGTGGAAATTTGTTTTGGTATACATTGATGATATTATAATTTTTCCTCCAGCTTTGATGACCATGTGCTTCATTTACAGGAAGTGTTTGAGAGACTAAGAAAAGCAAATCTAAAATTAAAACTGGCCAAATGTACATTCTTCAAACAAGAAGTCCAGTTTCTTGGACATGTTGTTACCAATGATGGAATTAAAGTTTCTGATGACAAAATTAAGGCCGCGATGGAGTTTCCAACACCCGTAAATCAATGGACTTTACGTGCATTGCTGGATCTTGCCTCGTATTACTGCCAGTTTGTGAAAGGGTTCGCAAATATTGCACAACCACTGACTTGGCTTTTGAATAATGATGTAACCTGAGAGTGGAATCATGATTGTAAACTTGCCTTTAACATTCTAAAAAATAAACTGACCAGAGTTCCAGTGTTAGGTTATCCGGACTTCTCCAGACCATTCACCCTGCATTGTGACACTTCTGGATTTGCCTTGGGAGTTGTTTTGGCCCAAAAGTATAAAAATAGCATCGAAAGAACAATCGCATATCCTAGCAGACAATTAAAGAAAAGTGAGAAAAATTACTCTGTAATTGAAAGATAAATCCTTGCAGTAGTGTGGTAGACAATAAATGTTTGGGTACAAATTCATGGTAGTCACAGATCAATGTCCATTAAAATGTTTGATGGGAATAAAAATCCGAGTGGTAGGCTAGCCAGATGGTCCCTGTCCCTTCAAGAATATGACATGACAGTTGAGTACAGGGATGGAAAATCGAATGGATATGCAGATGGGCTTAGTCGTGCAGAACATGGCGAGGGTGTCGATTTGAATGGAGACGACAAAGATTGCGAGGTACAAATGAACAAATTACAGGATATTAAACCAGGCTTACAGCTAATTTTCAAACCCATTATGAGTTTCTTGTGTGACAATACCTTACTCGAGAATACAATAAATGCCCTAAAGGCGGCTGCCATGGCTCCTGATTATGAATTGATAAATGGTGTGTTATATGACATATGGTCACCAGGGTCAAACAAAAGGCGGACAAATGTAAAAAAAACAAAAACAACAAACAAACAAAGAGTTAGTGATACCGCCGTCATCGAAGTGGTTTGAAAAAGAATGACCACAAGCAGTAACCTCATGCAGATTCGTAAGATACGGTGTGGGCGGTTGGTATCCAATTGTCCAATAGCTTCAACAGAGCCAGGGAGGATCTCAAGTAGTTCTTGTCGATAAAGCTGTTTTCAACGGGTCTGTTTCTCAAAATAAGTCCATCCCTGGTGACTTCTAATTTGGAGAAGTGAGACGTTCAAGTAATGAACATAAAATGGTTGTGATAAATAGTTCTGTTGATGGATGTATTGCTGACGATGCCTATGAAAAAACATTTGGATACCTGACCCTTGAAATAATGATATTCGATCCCGAATCGTAGTCCTTCATCAATAGTAATGGTTTCACTTCCTTTCTCTGTTTGGTGCACATGGCAGTGCTACTTGTCCGTGCCTGATTGGTTTCATTTCCTACTCTGGGCTAAGACTTCCACACGTCGCTCATACGGTATGGCTTTTTCGATTACGTTTCTAAATCCTGTTGGGGTTGGTCATCATACGGAATGGTGTGCTACTCCGATTAAGTCGCAGGGGAACGTCGATTCAGTTCAGCAGGTACTTGTCTTGCAGCCACGTGTCCAAGTGCAGACGATCCATAATTTTCCCAAACTGCTACCTAGCTTGATTTTCTTTTGTAGGTCGGTAAATCGTTGTTTATGATCTTGGTCATCATCATGAAAAAAATTTGAATTTGCAAGGTATGTCTGGTTTCCACACACACAGACACACACACACATATCCAGATGCGTGTCTTTGACTTACTTTCCGTACTTGAGTAGATTTTCCAGGTAGAACCGCTAAGGGTAGTATGTATTCGTCAGTTTGAATCTTGACTCCAAACTCGATAAGAGCGGTCGAGGCAGCAGAAGACACATGATGGTATTCCAGCCACTGGAATTCCTCCATCATCATCGTCGAGGGTAACATGGCCAACAGGGAGTTTTCTTTGTGAATCATCTTGCTTTAGTAATAAACAATGTCAACCTCTCTTGTCGTTTTGCGTTTCTTCTTGCCATGTCAGCAATGTTTGCATTTTTCTTGTGCTACGTCTCTTCCTGCCGCCTTCTTGGTGTCGCGTTCGTGGCAAAGCAACTGTTTCAACTAGTGTGTGTGTGTGTTACAGTTTTGCATGCGGTTGGCGGGATTGAACTGACTCCACGATGTCTGTCTGAGCAAATTTGTCTCGCATTCAGTAACGCTTGTCTTGGATTATGTCTGTCCATGGCCATATTTTGGCTGACTTGATTTACTGAGAGAAGGTGTGACGTATCAGAGTATTCATTCCTTGGTGAATAAATAGTTTACACATGAGTACGACGATACAAAACACCAATCTGGGTATTATTATAAACGGTGTTTGCATTGACGGGCTATGGAGTACACGGGATACATGACCTATAAGTAACTTGAGAACCGTTTGCAAATATTGTGTTTTACTGTGACCTTTTCTTTGTCAAATATAACATTGTGTCAGAGATCTCCTTTTACATCAGTATTCACAGTTTCAGCTGACGGGTGTTTCCTCCTTCTACTTCAGCAACACTGGTAGCCGAAGAATCCACCTAAAGAATGATTGTCAGCAACTGAGCCGTTGTGTCTCCCACCACATTGTACTCTACCACGGTCAAGTACATACAAATTAAATTCAGTTCTTCATTCAGCTATAAGGAGTTTTCACATAATTGAAGAACCTGCTGATATTGTTGATTTCTTTCCAGTTAGGAGATATGCTAGTGTTCCACTAATGATAGCAAACTATTCCGGAAAAATATCTCATGGACAGCGTTTTATTATAGGAAAAAAATCTATGGTGCGTAGTAGTCGACATTCACGCATTTGCTTGTTCTCGCCATTGCGTCGCGAACTGATCATTGAACATATTCCAAAGCGTATCGACGATATGTCCAGCATTAAAAAATATCCGTCCGAGAATCTTATTTTGTACACATTCACTTTTGATTGTGTTCGACTTTATTTAAGCTCATCTTGTCATCTTCGATGACATGCTACAAGAAGACAAAGAAGAATTAAACTGTGGTTTAGACGAAAAGGACCTCATTGTGATGCACGTATTTGCATTAGAGAAAATTTATTTCAACAAAGTAAAGCCCATCGTACCATTAAACTCAATGGTTTTTATGTGGTGTTGTTTAAAAGTCTACGAAGCAAATCTCAAGTTCAAGTGTTGGTCAAACAATTAGGAACGCCTTGGTCAAATTATGCTTAACATGATGCCACTATATCACCACATGGAAATTTACTAGTTGATATAAAACCTACTTCACCGGATTATTTTAGATTTTGATTCACGATTGGTATCAAAAAGTAGATTAAGTCATTTACACGTCGTCTTCCTCGTCTGTCTAAAATAACTATATAAACACCATTCACTTCTTTCCTTTCTGACAGTAATTAACTTGACTTCCTTTCCATCTCATCCTCCTACCAAATTGATTCGTGCAATGTATGCCATTAGTTGCAAACAAACTGCACACGAGCGTTAGCGTTCGTTAGAGGCTTGTCTCAAAGAGGTGTTACGATATTTTACGTTGACAGAACGTTAATTACTACAAGATTTCATTGACACTCCACATAAAACAAAACGGCTCATTTTTATAAACATAAAGTAGCTTCGTCCCATCTTCCTGAACCAAGAACCGATACTCAAACCAAACATTTACATTATTTTGAAAGCAGGTGTAAATGGATCTTTGGGGGGGGGGAGGTCATTATTCATTCACTGTTAAGATGGGATCCTAATGTCAAAATCATTAAAAGCTAGAACAAAAAGAGGGAGAAGGAAGAAGCTGAGGAGAAAGAGTAGGAGACCGAGTAAAAAAAATAAGCTAGCATAACTACAAGAAAGTCAAGGAGAATCCATTTCATTTGTAAAAGGAGTTCTTCTACTCCTTCGTTAATGATGATGCCAGCTAAACCTGATTTAAACCCAGTTTCCTCATTGGATGGAAAAATGGAAACACATCTCTAAAGGAGATTCTACTACATTAAGGTCTTCCACTGCTCTAGCTGCTGACTCTGCAGACAAAACGTGACCTGTCCTAAGACAAAAGTACAAGACAGAACAGGCATGTTACAAATTGTTCTCGATTTTCCAAACAAGAATTGACACGATTTAGTCCGTTGAGAACACCAGTAGTACATACAATCTTTAGTTTTCCTCCTGAACAAAGATGTCACAGAATTCACACTATCATCCAAAGAAACCTTCCGAGTAAGGAAAATGAAGGCTATCCCTTCTCCTTTAGCTAAACATTGCGATGTGTTGTCGATACTTACCAAATCGAATACTCAGACGCGAAAGAAAACAAATCATTCAAAAAAACCTAAATAAATCATCTATATCGTGTGTTGATGTTGTTTGTACGTTTTGAAGAGAAAGGATTCTTTGACCCAGAGACAGAAACAACGAATCGACAATTAATGCCAAGGCAAATACAAATCAGTCAAGAGAAAACAAAATGCTCGTTCAACGAGGATTTCTACCCATGCTGACAGGACTGTTGTTAAAAGTGACTGCTCTTTTGTTATTATCGATAGCTGGACCTCTTTTGGAGGAGCGATAAAGTGAAGAAGAAGATAAAAGGACACTTTTCTGGAAGGACATCACACTTGTACCCTTGTATATTATGGAAGGACGAAAATTAAATTTAGTTCCTTATAAACAATGGATAGAACTCCATCACTGGTACGAACAACGGGTAGCAATGTACCTCCTAATCCCAACCACACTAAGATGTCACATTTTACAACAACAGTTACAATAGTTCATGGATCAAACAGATTTGTTAGAAACAGAAACATTGCAATAGGACGGATAATTATCTGTTATTTTTATACATTTTGTATTGGGGGGGGGGGGCCGCGGGGTGTTATTTACTACAAAAGGGGATACAAAGACAAGAGGAATCATTACAAAATGCAAACTAAAGGATAGTATCTGGAAAGTTTCAAAGAGAGACAGACAGACAGACAGAGGCAGTTAGAGATGGCCGTATAAGATGCGTTTACATTGTGGCTTGATTAAGAAAGAGGAGTAAACAATGAATATTTATCTCTGTATGTGGTGGACAAAGATACTCGAAGAGGCCTATGCTTCTTATCTACTTTACTCAACGTGTTTTGCTTTAGAACTATTATTTTTTCAATTTCTTAGTAGTCAGCTAAAATGGAGATAAAGGTTTGTATACACGGGATCTTTTTGCAAATTTTCATGCATAAATTAAACGCACAACAGATATTAATATACATTTTATTAACTCTCTATTATTCCCTCTGACACAGAAAAAGACATTGTATATATTCGCGCTGAATTCCATTTGTTTTTCACCAAGATTATCATTAACTTTTCCGTAGAAATATTGTACATGAATGCAATCCCTCCCCCCCAAAAAAAATGAAACATACTTTCTTCGTTCATTTCTCAAAAATCACACATCAAAGAGCCAATGATTTTGCATTTAAATACAAATGTATTGGTTGTTATAATATGCATAAGAAAATTATATTGAAACATTCCCAATTGAGCATCCATGGTGCATTTGATTGCAATATCGTGTATTTGTTCCCAATTAAAGTTGCGATTTTGAAACACATTTTTCATAGCTTTGTGAGGAGTCATTTCTGTTTTTATTAGGCCAACTTTATAGCTATATAAGAAATTACACCCTCTTTTACGTTTCATAAGTTGGTCTTTTAAACATTCTGTTTCTATATAATTTACTCGAGGCTCTTAATTTAGGACGTTGGCCCAATCCTTCTGATTGAGGACACAAGTGTGTAATATTTTAGAAAGTCGGATGCATTGATGGAGTAACGATCACATATTTCTTTGAAACTGAGAAACCTTTTCTCCTCAAAATGATAAATATTAGCTATAAATCTAATATCCTTTCCCATCAATTCGAGATATAGTAGCGTTAACATTTTATATGCATTTTTTTCATTCTGATCTGGAATAATGCAATATCATCTGAGTAGTTAAAAAGCACCATGCTTCCAGTATTTGTTTATAATGAGTGTTAATGTTTAATCCCTGAATTTTATGCACCGTACAATTTCCTCTAAAAAGGTATGCCCTCCAACTTTCTTAAATGTTTCGAATGCGAAAGTTTTCCAGATTTTACCAATATCTTGATTAAATAATCGTGGTTCCCAGCTTGCTTTTAATGCTTGGAAGAATATATTGTGATGATATTAGATAGTTGGGGAGTGTGATGTTTTGATGGTAAGGGACATTTGAGTTTTCACTAGAGCACTGGTTTGAACAATTACGGCTGTCAGTTATAGAGGAACCGTCTAGCTGAGGGTAATGACCATAGGGATTGAGAATAATCTTATCTGCAGTCATGTGTCAAGCTTCATGTTTTAACTAGACCGAAGTGTGGTCTGGTGAAGTGGATTTTAATGAGAATAACAGACTTGAAAGGAGAGAGGTTTCTAACTTTTAGCGTGAAAGGATTAATTGGACTTTCTCTCATTGTTCTAAGGAATAGTTAGGTTCTAATTCTATTAAGAATTAGGGAAATTTCTTGTGTAATGCAACACAAGGGTAAAGGAGTGTCTATAGTGTAAATTGTAAATCAACTTATAAATAGGAGATTTGTTTTATGGATTTATTTCTGGACCCGTCACGTTACAAGTACAATGTTCTTCATAATAGTTTCCACCCAGTTATATTGAACATAGGAGTATTTTCATTTGTTCATTGTGTTTGGAGGCATCAAAAACATGGAATTTAACGCAAAGACCATAGCTTTAACACCCCACCCCCCATTCAGAAATTATGGGCGTTTGAAGGTTTTGCATGGCAGTCATTTTGTTCTTTTGCCGATTTCGGTCCCAAAACATTAAAACAGCGTGGCAAGCAAAATATTTGGTTTCAGCAAACCCAAATCGTTTGGAAAAGTGATTTGCCAACGTTTCCTCAAAAATGCCTCCTAAACATTATGCAAAAACGTATCTGGGAAATTCTCCTAGTCTATAAAATATGATATTCACAATTACATGCATACTATATTCTCATTTTATCTCTTTTATACCAGCAACTTTAATATTATTTCTGCTGGAGTGTTCCTCATTTTTATTGGCGTGCTCGAGCGCTGCCTTAACTTTATTGACAAGACCTTCGCTTTCTCTCATCATTTTAAAATTTTTATTTTTCCGTACCGTCACTCTGCTCTCTAACTTTCTGCACTGATTTTCATGATCCAAAATGCAGCCACCGTACTGCTCTGTCGCTTTTTCTACCCGAACATTTATCTCGTCCTGAAGATTGTTTAAGTTCAGCCATGATCTAAGTCATCAGCGCTTTGAGTGTTTCATTCAGGGAATCCTGTATATTATCTTGCATTATCATTCTAAAACAACATTGGTTGGTATATTTTCAGTGCGCCTCTTCACCTCTTCTATCTCGTCGATAATTTGCGACATTTTGGGTCTTGGCGTTTGCTGGCTGATTTTCACGAGACACTCCTAGCCTATTTCTCAGCACTCTAGTTTATGGTCCGAGCAGCGCAACAGGTGTGCAAGTCATACTATTCAACATGTGCAACTGTACGGACAATTATTGCAACGTCTTCAATTGTTTCATCAGAAACCTTTAGATGAGACGTCTCTGAGAGAAAAACATAAAGTACTAGTTCCAAAGAGGATCACAGATACTGCTACAGGGATGGATGAAAAGAAAGAAGAAGATGAGTTTCAAATTCCGTCTGCTCCTTTTCCTTTCAGTGTGAGCACCTTGTAAACACCTTCCCCTACTCTGAGAGTAGAAGAAATGAAAGCTTGGGTCAAAAATATGATATCGATATCCGCTTCAAGAAAGAGAAAAAGGGGGTGGGGGGAACAGAAGTGAAAAAAGAAATCAAGAAAACGTGACCAAAGAACCGATGATTACTCCTATTCCTATTGCTCGTCGGACACGTCAAGCATCACATTCCAAAATATCACGTGAACAAACTTAAAACAGATTCGAACACTGATTAAGTCATTGAGCAGCAGTAATAGCAACAAACCTTGTACGATGGTAAACAGGCAAAGGCACCGAATTTGTTGTCCAAGCATTTAAAAAAGAATTGAAAAAGACACATTCATCTTTTCGTCAATGAAAACAGTGAAACGAAAGCCAGTGTCGTAGAACGTGTTCAACGAACTTTAAAGGAACGTATGTGGACATATTTTACACATCACCATACTCTCAAATACATTTGTTAGCAAATAAAATTTTTACAGTGTCAATATTAGTATAAAAATGGGAAAATAACTCTTTGGTCCTCGAGACACCCATGTAAATTCACTTCACACTCGTGTCGAAAACGTTGATTCCTCCTCTGCGCCACAGCAAGGACAAACCAGAAAGAAACGTCGAAAACTCATCAGGCTTCACAAATACGCCCAGAAAAAGAAAAGAAGAACAACGGTCAGAGATATGGACATTTTAGATATCTAAAAAAGAAAAATGATGCATCGAGATTCTTGGCAATGTTCTGAGTCAGAACTAGATCTGGTTGCCGTCCCATTGACGATGATGACGATGCAAGAATTCCAATTGGTAGAAGTTCATCATGTGTCGTCTGACCACCTCAACACCTATCGAATTCGAAATCAAAGGACAAACCAAAGATTACATTGATCTGAACGACAGTTACTTGTACCTGAAAGTCAAAGTTCTCAAAAACAGACAACAGCAATCCAGAGGCAGATGCAAGAGTAGCTCCCGTCAACACTTTGATGCATTCACTGTTCAGCGAAGTGGCTTTTGTAAGTGTACTTCAATAACAAACTGGTCAGCAGAAGCATGGATACTTACCCTTACCGAACTTACCTGGAAAATCTCTCTTGACGTATGGAAAATAAGCCAAGAACAATGACTCAGTGCTGTGAACACCTGACACTTTGGATGCCCTTAGCGACCCAACTTTGGCAGAAGGTGATGATCGTCACAGTGTTGGATTTAACGATCGCCAAAAGAATATTAAAAAAGAACGTACTTTAGAAATGATGGATCGGTTACATTTGGACATGTGGATGCAAGACAAGTATTTGTTAATGGTGTTGATGTACGTCTGAGATTGAATCGAAGTAGCACCGTCTTTCGTTTGATGCTAATGCTAACAACTACAACACGAATATCACAGAAATCAGATTATATGTGCGTCGCGTGGAAGTCTTACCTAAAGTGCGAAATAACATCAGTCAAACTCTGACCAGATGACCAGAACGACAGCCAGGTATATTCTAAGCCTAGTGGAAGTCAAAACCTTTACCATTACCTCTCGATTACAATCTAAAATCGAACATCATGTTTTCCAAGGTCATCTGCCAAAACGTTGTGGTATCATCAGCAATGCAGCCCGCAACGGAACCATGAATTAAAATCCTTTCCAGTTAAAAAGAGGTCACCTGAGATAGCCAGACTTTCTCTACCAGACCCTTTGAACATAACTTTATCCAGAATAGTTGATCGAGATCTTATTTGGCTCTGGCGATGATGCAGAAGGATAAGATTTGTGGTAAAATAAGGCCAACTTCATGTGGAACTTCAGTTTGCACTGGCTCTACAGAACATAGTGAACATCATCTTGTATGCATAATTTGGAAATGAATAGTTTTAGAGAAGTGAACCTACGGACATAGACCAAGAAGATGATGTTTTCCATCCAGAGCAACAGTCATAAGGCCCTAAGTGGAGAAGAAAAAGAAAAACGAGATATGGACATAAGCAAAGAGGATGATGTTTTCCATGCGTTCTGTGGAAAAGAAGAATAAGATACAGTCATCATGATGTCACGACGGCCTTAACAAGAACAAGACTTAGTCTCCAGTTTTGCTCGCCACTTGGCTGAAAGAATCACAAACCTGACCAAAGAACATTGTTATGCATGTCAAATCAATCATCCCAGACAAATGGATCAAGAAGTAAAGTTTGAAAAGTATCTAGAAGACGTATGGACCCTCATCTCAGAAGAGAAGATCTTGAAAGAGTGGTATAAAAACTTGAGTGACCATTATCTATTTCCATTGACTTCTATGGAAACGAACGCATCGACGCTCTTTTGCAACAGAGTACAGAACTTCTCCTTCATCGACTTATTTGATAGATCTTTCAAAAGAAAAAGTCAAGTGTGAACTCGTGACTTGCCTGCTGACCCACAGTTCGTACACAGCTTCTTGGAATCAAGTGGTGTGTGCTAAAGATGAACTTCCTCATCGAAAACCTCAAGACGTTCGAGCCTGTTATCAACACAGACGACATTCATCGTCCAGGAACCCACTGGGTAGCCGTCTACTTTTTCGATTCCTATGGATTACCTTCTCCGGAAGACGACATTACTGACGTTATGAGAAGAAATGCAAAATCCACTCAATTCAATAATGTGTGATTACAAGGATAAGATTCTATTGTGTGTGGCCAATATTGCGTATATTTTCTTCAGCAACGCAGTCTTGAATTCTCCTTAGAACATTTGCTGAATTGTATTTTAAGTGATTTATCTAGAAACAGTGACAAAATAGAAAAGTGGTTTTGGGAACATTATGGTTATCTAATTTCTTTAGCACAGTCACGAAGTGTGCATTGATTGCAAAATGACATGGTACTAAATCATTGGAAGTCTAGTCTTACTTTACAACGTTGTCAACCCTGTAAATATGCTTATTTTTAATATTTGATATTTATACACTAAAAGGAAGGGACTAAATCTAATCCTCCCTCTTCACTTATTGATGTTTAAGTTAGCTGAGCTTACAAAAATAAAAAATAATGTTTTTAAAAATGTTGATTTTGAAAAATGGTGTTGACTTGTTTTTTTAAAGAATTCTTTAACTTTTGTTTACTTTCTATCTGTCTGTCTGTCTCTCTCTCTCTATCTCTCTCTCTCTCTGATGAGAAATTGACAGAGAGTCATCTGAAAAGCCCTCTTAAAAACAGAACTCTATTCACTCATTACCAATCTGTGTGTTTCATGTTGCGAAAGTGATAATTATTTGCCGTGGTCAAAATGTCTACGTGAAAACAACATAGAAACATTGTGTGTTTCTTCATAGCGTACATTTCAGTCATCATATTAAATGTCGAGTTAAGTTTTGCCGTTGTCAAAAACTGGTTGGAAAAAAGTCGAGGTCAAGTCAGTGTAAGTTTGGCAAATAGCTTCGCGCCAAAAGTTCTGACAACTTGAACGGAAAGTAAATCTTAAACTGCAACAAGCCAAATTCAGAAAAAATCTGCCTTAAAAGTGAACATTGTGTTAAATATAACTCCGCGTTTAGGTCGAAAATTTAATGTATCCGACGATAAACAAAATTTGTAACAAGTGAGATACTGATCAGTGTGTTTATCAGATAACGTTAGCTAGTGAAGATGACTAAATGGTAAATGTGTAACAAACAAACGGATTAATGAAAAATGTGCCACCCTTATGCAAAACAAACGGTTGACAGTACGGGTCGTAAATTTGCCACCCAAGTTAAAAATTTAATCTGGTTGGTGAATTTTGTTTTTGCAAGCAAAATTTGCTGTCAATAACATACGTACCAATTTTTAGTGAGAATCCAGACTCCACATATTACATTTCCCGCCAAACAGACCAAACATATTACAATGTTACGTTGCTAGCCAGAGAGTCTCGTCACGTGAAACATATGGACACATTTTTAAAATTACATTTTGTTCTTATCAATTTCAGCATGGCAGCCTAGTGTTAAATTTCCTTATGCCCCTGTAATCAGCACACACTGTTTAACATAGGATGTCCCCTTGTCCCTCAAGTGTCATTCTATACCACCAGGATCGATATTTCCGAAATGGCTGGGCCGATTTTGGTGTCCAAGGCAATTTACTCGTAAATGTTTTAATATTTTCAGCTTTTGTTAGCTATTCATGTTGCTCGCAGGAGTTGTTTGTTTTTGTTTTTTGGGGGTTTTTTTTTGGGGGGGGGGGGGTTTTTTTTTTGTTTTTTAAATTTGTTAATGTGTTAATTTTTTTTCTTTTTCCTTCCGGAGAAGGGAATTGTGGATATGCAACAAGATATTAGACACAGGCCGTTCTTTTTTATATTTCCTAATTATTGGTTAGGTAACCAATCTTGTATTGTCCCCTTATCACCAAACTAGGATCTCTTTCAAAGTGTTGGCGCGTTTAATAACATGAGCGACCAGTTATACAATCTTTATGGAGACTGATTTCTTTGTGAAAACAGAACTTTCTTTACGTAAATTGTAAAAGTTTAATGAAATAAACATTTATACCCAAAATAGAAAAATCTTCATGATTGTGTTATTTGTTACAAATAAAGTAGAAAGAAAACAACTCTTAGCGAAAAGATTGCTTTTTCTTTGAAGTACGATCTTAAAGAAGAATCTAACTTCCGGTATACTTCGATGCAAATTTGTAACGAAATGGTTACAAGTTTCTTTATGAAATATCGCTTCGTTGTTTTTACATGTTTGGCCAGGGTACACAATTTATACGTGGGAAGATATACTGGCTCCATAAATCATCGTAAGAAAGAGAGTTTTTTTATTTATTTATTTATTTTACGAAAAAGGTGAAATATTCAAGGAAAATACAATTTATTTATTTATGTATTTATTTATTTTGCGAAACAGCTTTTCTTTGTGAAAAATTACTACATTACTGACAGGAACGTCAAATTGGTAAAGGGAACTCCTACAAAACATTCGTGCTTTCTAGACAGTTGCATTATTTCTTCCCGCCTAACGACATCGTTAAGCGCTTTGGTCTTTAAAAAAATCACAGTGGATATTCGTACGGAGGCCGTGTGTTAACTTCTATACAAAGACTATTAGCACGGCAGCAATGTAACTACTGCAGCAAATTCTATCCACACGGCGAATGTATTAAGACGGGTCTGAAATATTTTAAATAAGCATGTACAACTGAGATCTAGTCTCGTTCAATCAGGCTCTTCCATGGTTTTCAGAGACCACCGCCAAGCGGGAGTCTGGTAAAGGTGTATACAACTGATTGTAACGCGGGAGTCTGGTAAAGGTGTATACAACTGATTGTAACGCGGAAGTCTGGCAAAGGTGTATACAACTGATTGTAACGCCAAAACCGAGGCTTACCAAAAATATGATAAAGTTGCTGACTAGTCAAGATCTAATTAAGGGCTATTGGTAATGGACTATTCAGTACAGGTGGGTGGGAGATGGTACTCTGATTGTGAAGAAATGGCTAAAAATTATGGCAATAGTGATGTCCCATTTCATTCAATTAAGTATCATGTAACATTTTACACTGAGTGTGTAAAAGAATAGCTTATAATAAAAACAATTCTTTACCTTTTTGTCCACAGACTTTGATGCAGTGTACAGCAATATGGAGTCTGTATGCAGTGAAAACGAAATGTCACTAACTCTTATGAATAATCCATGTAGTGGTAAGGAGAAGTGGATTTTGTATAAAACTTGCAGAAATTGAAAATGAGTTGTTTTTTCTGCAGATACTGTTTGCAAATACAATGGAGTGTTGTCAGTCCTGAACAACACTGACAGTAGTTCCTAAAAATGGTCGGGAGGCCTGCATTGGTCATAAGCACCATTTTATGATGAAGACAACGACACAACTGTACATGTATTTTGTTAATAATATTAATTACACAATTTTCAGTCCCAAATATTATGATGATCCCCAAAATGAACAGTCTGGCATATTTTCATATTCTCCGTTCACGTGTCTTTCTATATTTACACGTGGCTTATTCGACACGCCGTAGAATCCACTGTAGTAAAAACACCTGGATATATACATGTATACATGTCATATTCACCGTCACTATTACTGACAATAGTAAAATGCAACAGAATTAAACGAAGTACCTTCTTCTAAAGCATGTAACTGCTCATATATCTTACCTGATCAGTTTGTAAGTTTGTTAAAATTTGTCTTTTAACTGGCATTAGATGAAGTGCCTTCTCGCACACTAGCGGAAACACATACAACAACTACAATAGTTCTCATACTTACAAGTAAATTCAATATATATCCCATATATGCATACATATAAGGTTTATTTAAGATAATTAGCTAATGTCAAGTACTTTAGTACTTTTCATTATCTTTAGTCGGGTATTAAGAACAAAGGACTGATAATACGTGAAAATATAAACTTCAGCGGAGTAATATTTACAGTAGCACATGCGGTGAAAGACGAGCGGAAAAGAAGTAAAATGTAAACATGCAAATAAGGCATTTCATAGTATGTATTTCAGGAATGTTTGAAAATTTTCTTCGCTTTTAATAGTACTGTCCACAACTGTACTTTTAATATAGAAAGTTTGATAACCATCGGGTTAGCGGTATGCGTAAAATAGGACTGTCAGTCATGGGACCGATGTTGACTGGAAGAAGACCAATATGGCAGCCCCCATTACATAGCATCGTGAAGTTTGCCACATGCATTGTACGCAAGGCTCAGTATATATGAAAATGTAACGCTCGTTGCATCTTGCTTAGTCTTCATGCAACACGATAATTACAATGCAATAGCTCAATACTATCTCAATGCAGTGATCTATTGCGCGTAAAATTGAATATCAAAGTGCCTATTTTTAGCTCTTATACATATCTTTTCCGCAAAAGAGGTTGTACCTGCACATTTAAATTGCAGTTTTGTAAGTTAATAATTTATAACTTTTCACTTATTGTGTACTATAATTGATATATAGCTATACCATACCCATCCACCCTGTTAAGCCTATTCGCGTTACCAATAGCCTACAGTTAGTTATGAAACTCTTAGACCATAAAACTACACAAATAGTATAGGTTAATTTATGAGATATACCAAGCATATACTATCTGTACGGGTAAAGTAGTCGTTAACTTTAGTCCGAAAATCTTGCAAATTGTTGGAGGAGACATTCGCACAGTAGAGGTCAAGAAGAATACCATTCGATTCGTGAACAGCAAATAGTACTGTAAACAGACCATACCAATAACAGCAAATAGTACCGTAAACTGACCATACCAATAACAGCAAACAGTATTGTAAACAGTGGCGTACTAAACGCAAATGGCGCTCGGGGCGACGATGATGGCCCAAAGGGCCAGAATATGAGGCCCAACTCTTTGTCAGTTGTTTTGGCGCCCCAAGACCTCTGGCGCCCGGGGCAACAGCCCCGTCCGCCGCTCCCCCCCCCCGTTAGTACGCTACTTATTGTAAACAGACCATACCAATGCCCTCAGATCTCGGGTAGCCCATGAGTAGCAAAAGGCGATTGCGCTGTACAACTGAATGCACACTGTGTACCAGTTTACATTTAAAATATGTACTGGTCGGGTCTGTTTTTTAATTATTATACCTGTGTGAACCTGGATAGAAAGCAGCACGCTTTTATGTATTATCGCCAAAATATGCTTCAACGGCTTAAGTACATAACATAGATATTTACCTTATCGCCAGTGCACAACAGGTGTCGATATAATAAATGATATAAGCTATGAATTTTTCGAAGAAAAAAAGAGAAAAGAACAGAAAGAAAAGGAGGAAAGAATGAGTGACACCTATCGGTAACGATCAATTGCACATACCTTAACTAGACTCTTGCTCGCCTAGAGCTCTCAGAATCTCGCTGAACAAAATTACTTTGAGATTCTCATTGCACACCATTTGTCGATAATTTACTTGAAAATATTTTGTATACAGTAATATTACATAATGGATAATGTGTGTCTGATTCATCTAGAATGAGTACATGCACGTTTGTACATAAAGTCGGGTACACAACGGCCGTGTGAATCGTCATGCCAGATGCAGTACACGGTCTATCCCAGTGGAGGTAAAAGGTCATGCGAATAATTTCAGCCCAAAAGAATGCCTATAAAGAACCGACAGTCAGCTCAGATTGAACATGTGAAAACAGTCCTCTTTGTCCTATTTAGCATGAAAATGTGTTCCCTACTTGATAATCGTGAATTACTGTGTAGCTTATGTGATAATCATGTATGAGTATATATGTGCATAGATGTGCCGGTACGTCAACAGGTAGATAGGTAGCCATGCAGGTAGGTGGTAGTTTAGAAAATCTACAACATATGGGCTTTAATAAATTAGCTTCTTGAGCATAATGATCAGTGCATGTCCAAGGTAGAAAAAATAAATTGCAATGTTTAAAACTGAAACTCTGATCAGTGGATACGAGCCGCAAGGAAACTTTTTAAAATGCTTCACGATGACGCCAAAAGACATAGAAACATAAACTTAAACAAATTTTATTCAAGGCTGGATACAAAGCAACATTCAAAACACTGGTTTGATGGAGAGTTATTTCCATCGAATATTGTGTACATTTAAATCATTAAGCAAAACAGGTTCAGTATACAAAAATGAGTCGAGAACAATCTAGGACATACCGATGTTTATATTATTAAGTCAACACAGATTTTAACAGTTTTCCTGCACCAAAGCACCCTAAAACACTAATAATGAAAAGGATTGCCTGCCTATGATGTTATTGATGTCAGTCTAACTCTTGACAGTTTGACAGTATTGATAATTTAGTCCTATCATATGTATTGCGATGTAACGTATATTGTTATATTTTCTCACTGGAAAAAGTTATTATGCAATGATATTGTCCTTTCAATAAAAATAGAAAAAATAAAAACCCCAAAGAATCGCACAGAGCTGGAATTTAAGCCGATCTACCAATGACTGAAATAGGAGAAACTACATGTATAAGGTTGAGAAGTCATCAAGTACCTTACTGTGGTAGGATTAGTATTTGTAGGATATTGCATGTACCTTTCGAATGAAAATCCACATGTCATTATTCAGATCTATAGAATGTCATATTGCATGTACCTTTCAAATGAAAATCCACATGTCATTATTCAGATCTATAGAATGTCATATTGCATGTACCTTTCAAATGAAAAAAAAGAAGAGAAAGGTTAATTCATAAATAGTCCGACCTCTTGTAACTATCACCGTTGTTCAACAACCATGATTCAAATGCAGCAAGTTCTTGGCTGTCACTTCCCTGATACATATTACCTTCCTTTACCACCCGCCCCACTAAAGCAAATAGGGTCGTGTCACTCCTCAGCTGACATATTAAAGTTACATTCTAATTTATGCACACTAGACTAGTATTTCACGTGGATTTAAAAATATTTAATTCCATGGATCGGTGATAAAGTTATCTCAGTAAATTGTTCTAATCCTGTCTTTAAACTTTTTCGCCCTGTTTCCATGGGTAAAAATGATATACAACAGTAACAAGTGCCTGCACTTCTTCTCAAAACGGATTATCTGTCGTTTATTGACTGAAAATTAAATGATTGAACCAGTGATATTATTGATAATCATTCAAAAAGATACAAAGGGGGTCACATTATGTAATATTTGTATCTTCTGGTATTGGTAGTGCTTGTTGCATCGAAAATCCAGAGCTAAACATGACAGAAGCCCTCCTATGGGCCAGAGATTATACCTGCACGAGTTACTTCCCCTTGATCAAGATGTGCATGAGCTTGCGTTGTTTCTCTCTGTAACTTGTTGTATCAAAATCATTGTCGATGAAATGCATTCAAGATCATATCCTGAAAGTATGAATATTACTCCTGGTGGGTAAGAAATAGCACTTTTAGACAAAGTGGTAGGTGTAGTCTTCTTTTATGTTACCTCCTTCAAAGTTACATATCAGGTAAGCCTGTGATTTAATAATCCTGAAGTAGTTTTTGCTTTGTACTATTAGTGGTGATGATATATATATATATATATATATATATATATATATATATATATATATATATATATATATATATATATATATAAGATACTGGCTTGCTTTTACACAGAATATTGAATTGTAATTTTTTAAAAAGTTCTAATTTAACCTTATCTTGTTTTAGTTTACGAATAATATAAAGTTTCCCTACAACTCAACGTAGCTGTCCACCACCATATCAAAGAACAACTTCGCAAGGCCATACCAAAAAAGCAAGTTGTTGCGATTGAGTATTTTGAGTATTTGCTTGTATTTAGTACATCACATGGAAAATTCCAGAGTTCCGATTGGCTAACCACAGGGATTCATTTTAGGACTGCTCATTTCCCTTCGACTCGGGGACACTCTACCTGACAACGGCCATTACACCTGTTCCAGACTGCACTATTATCACTTGACTACGTCATATGATGTCAAATTACGTCATGTGAAATACTAAATCTGTTATTTCATTCTCCCATGGGAACTGTTCTCCTAAATTATTGTCTGGTGGGTGTTTTGTAGAGTGATTGTCTACCAAAATAGTAATGTCATATTTATCTCTACATCTAGAAAAGATAGCTCTTCTTTTGACTTATCAGAAAAAGCCCTCGTCAGTTCAGGCAACCAATTCTTAGATTACTCATGCAGCAGAAGAGAAAAGAGTATAGAGTGAACTGACAGATTGATAACACTGCACAATGGAATTATAAGCTGCTGACTGACATATGATCAAAATATTATTGCCCATCTAAACCAACGTCAACTGTTGTCCCACATAAAAACAGCCTTCTGTGTATGGTATCCGTTATTTATATTACACAAAAAGAATCACGGTTGTTTTGCTCTTGCTATATTATGAGAGACAAGACGTGGGAGAGAGAAAAAGAGAGATTAAGAAAGAGAATTATACGTCAGTGGCATTTCTGTGGTTTTACATAATAGTTTCAGCTGTATCTGCCTATCAATGTATACCTTCCCCGAAATATGGTTCCAAACAAACGCTTCATCAAAATTATGTTGCAATCGAGTTGCACGTAACCCACTGAAATTATACTAGGATTTGCTCATGCATGTAATCGAAATAAACACGTACAATAAAGTTAAGTACCGCTACATATTTGTAAATACTGTAGTTCTGCTACTGAAGCATACCTTTACTCAGTTTAATATATATAGGCAATAATCATCTTCTTATCACGCTTATCATAATCATTAAGACGGTTACAATGCTCTATAACCTTATCAAGATTAAAGAAACAATTGATTAGTATGGGAAATCACTCTTGAAAATGTATGGCATTCAAATAGAGAATTTATCTTTCACGAGAGAGAGAGAGAGAGAGAGAGAGAGAGAATAAAAATCAAATTAATAGGAAGAAACGAAATGGGAGAAGAAGATAATAATGAAAATAGAGAAAGAAGAAGAGTAAAACGAAAAAAGATGATGCCATTCAAATATGAAATTTCGACCTAAAGGTGAAGAATATGATAAATATAGTCAATTGTTCATTTTTCGATCTTTTCTTTTTCAAAAGCACAAAGAAAGGCACAATCCTGTACTTCTTCTTCTCATCTTCCGACATGGGATCTTTACTGAAGCAATCTTTTCCTGCGATACGCGACTCATGGAAGTATAATTGGGACTTCACTGTATCCGGATTACTTGGGTAGCTTTGCACTCTTCCTAATCACCATATCACTGTATGCCAGTTGAAGAAATTGAACAATGATAGTAACTTTATTTATATCGTCAGGCTTAAGCCTGTGAGCGGCCTGATACAGAAAAACATTCATTTTTTCCTTGGAGATTTGACAACTTCTGCACGAAGAACTTATTTAAATTTCTTTCTGTTATTTTCACATCTTTATTGGCACTTGGACTACCCCCAATCCCACTTTCTTCCCCACAATTCCAGTTGTATCCGCTCATTTGCCTCATGCTGCAGTTTGCTATCCAAATCTGAAAGGATGATTTCATGGAGGGTTTTGATGCTGTCATGGCACAGCTCTAGACTTCACTCAATTTGGTCAACACGATTGGTGACTTACTTCAACTAGGCCTAGACGCCATTGATATCAGCTGACAGAAAGTTATAAAGCTGAGCAAAACATTTACCAGTGTCTTCAAAATTCTCACATTTAGAGACGTCCTCACATATGCCAAGAGATTGAAAGAAATTGAGGTATCCATAATTTCAGTCAACATCGAAAAAAAAAATTAACAATTAATTAATTTGAAAAATTGAAGAAATGAGCGAGAACAATCACCACCTACGACTCGCTGGTCACGACACAATACCGGAACATATATCCAAACTTCAACTTTGATCTCAAGGGATGAAATAAAGATTACAGTTCTGACTGGGAGGGCACACGTAGATGAGTCATCACAAGGCGGGTGTATGAAGATGATACCAATTTTTATCATGGTCATTACATGTCATTTCAGGGCACTTGTTAATGTCTCCATCTTCGGTTGATGCTTGAGTTGGTATGTTTATTCACAAAACATTTGATTAAATAAAACATGCGTCGTCTGATTTACTTGTATGATGTCTTTAATTGACCTCCTTTAATTTAAGAATTTTACCACAAAGAGTTTTGGATACATGTAAGATCTATCAATTTCTTTAAAAAAGAAAATGAAACACTCCCATAAACATAAGTACGTTTAAATAAATAAACTCGTGAAGTGGACATATACCCCTTTGATTAGGATATGACTTCAAATCATGAAATATTTGAGAAGCTATAATCGTCGGGTAAACCTCTCGCCATCGAAGATGGGAGGGAATATAGCATTTTGCCTGTTCATTTGTGTATTCGATCCTTCTTTCATTAGTTCGTTGTTTTGTTGCCTCTCAATATTTCCTTACTCCCTAAATATCTTAGATCCTATCGCCCCCAAACTGGTAAAAATTTATATGTGGATGCATCTCAGGAAGAATAACTCAGCCATACAAAAACTGTGTCACTATGACCTATTTGCCCGCTTGAGTAACTTTAGCATTTTCTATTCACAAACCTTGTTATCATTAAAAACAATTTACAGCTACAGACTTGAGGATGACAACATGTGTCTTACTGCAGAGGATAAGTAACATAATTCTGTTGAGTATTACATATAATACACATATCATTTAATGAAGAAAAAATGCCATTAAATTTACATCCCAAATTAAAATGTGATTACCAAATTATAATTAATTCTATTACTCTTAGATCGCAATTTAATCATTAATACGTACTCAAAATTAGTTCTTTTCTAACCTTTTCTGTTGAGAAAATTATAAACATTTAGGCAATACGTTTAAGATTCTTGTTGAATTTGCAGACATAATGGCTTAATTTGTTTTCTATATTCGGCCATAAACAATAATATTGTGGTAAATATTTCTTCTTGATTCTTTATAAAATTGACAAACAAGCAAATAATGATATTCATTTTCCACAGCTGTTAAATTACACCTATTATAAAGTCGCTCGTTCCTTGGTACCCCCTCGTAGCAACCCGTTAGGGAAAATATTAAATTAAAATATTATACAATTATAGAGTAAAGATGAGATGTACTTATTTTATTAGCTGTTGATTACATTTTAGTTTCAACTTTGTGATATTTATCCATTTTTCTAATCTCGTGCCTGGGTGCTATACTTAATCTTTCTTTTTGTTTCTTTGTTTCAATATTTCTCATCTTTACTATATAATTGTATAATATTTTAATATAATTGTTTCCTAAACATAAAACCTAGTAAAGTCCACCATTTTTAAATTTATTTCCCAGATTTATTTGAGTAAATTAATTTCATTCACTATTTTTATGTTTACCTGAATAATTTTTTTCAATGATTTATTTAAGCGATTGAGTTTTATATTTATTTAAATAATTTATTTGGGCGATTGATATTTATTCAGGGAGTGATTTTTATATTTATTTGAATGATTTATCTGCGTCATAGATTTTTATGTTCATTTGAATAATTATTTAAGTGAGTGACTTGTATATGTTTTGAAAGGGTTTCTTTAAGTGACTGAGTTTTATATTTATTTGAGTAATGTATTTAAGTGAGTGATTGGTTTTTATATTTATTTGAATGATTTATTTAAGTGAATGACTTTTATATTTAATTGAGTGATTTATTTGTGTGATTGATTTTTATGTTTATTTCAATGATTTATGTGAGTCACTTATACATTTTTTTAAATGGTGTATTATTAATTGATTGATTTTTATGTTTATTTAAATAATTTATTTGAGTAAATTACTTTTATTTGTATTTCAATGATATATATGAGTAAATTACTTTTATATTTATCTGAATGAGTTATCTGAGTAAATTACTTTTATATTTATCTGAGTAAATTACTTTTATATTTATGTGAATGATTTATCAGAGTAAATTACGTTAATATTATCTTAATGATTATCTGAGTAAATTAGTTTTATATTTATCTGAATGATTTATTTGTGTCAATTACTTTTATACTTATTTGAATTACTTACTAGAGTAAACTACTTTTATATTTATTTAAATGATATATTTAATTTATGAATTTTTATATTTATTTAAATGATGTTTTTAATTGATTGATTTTTATATTTATTTAAATAATTTATTTGAGTAAATTACTTTTAGATTTGTCTCCAATGATTTTAAGTAAATTACTTTTGTATTTATTTGAGCAAATTATCTTTATATTTATTTGAATGATTTATTTAAGTGATTGCGTTTTAATAATCACTTTTAAATATCATCTTATGCCAGATGTTTGAAACATTATTGAAATAGAATCCTAGGTCACATTTTGAAAACATTATTTAAATAGCATCCTACGTCACATTTTGAACAAAACAACTATTAAAATAGTATTCTATATCACATTTGAAAAAAAAAAACACCATTGAAATAGCATCCTGTTTCATATTTTGAAAACATCATTGTAATAGCATCCTGTATCATATTACAAAATACTACTGAAATAGCATCCTGTATCATATTAAAAAATACTACTGAAATAGCATCCTGTATCATATTAAAAAATACTACTGGAACAGCATCCTGTATCCCTGTGTGCTGGTACCTTCTAGTGGTGGGGAGGCTTGCGTGCTCCAAAGATCCTGAAAGCTATACCGGTGGGGGTCTCGACCCCTGGCAGGTTCAACCAAGCCAGGCAGGTTTTGGGGGAGCGGCCTAACAAAACCCAGCATCTGGCCCTTCAGGTTGGGGGTGGGCGTGGTGCCAACAACTCCACCCCATAAAAAAACAAAAACCGTTACAGAAACTGCAATAACTTCAACTTCAACAACAGAAATAGGTCCAATAAGAAACTCCAATAAACTGTTTGGTAACATGACAGCTTCTGATGAAAACCAATCCGGGAGAGTTAGGGGCTTGACAAGGAGTTTTCTAGGACCCAAAACTACAGTTCGTCTTGGTGCATGGAATGTCCTCACCATGTTTGAAACATCAAAAATGGCACAAGTCGCCAGCGAGATGAATAGATACAAACTGGACATTCTATGTGTCAGTGAGACCAGATGGACAGGTTCAGGACGCAAAATAACAAGTGATGGCTCAACCATTATTTACTCAGGGAAACATGATGTCCATTCCGGCGGTGTAGCCCTAATCATCAACAAAACTTGTACAAAAGCGCTCCTATAATGGAAACCAATCAGTGACAGACTTATCAGAGCGAGATTCGACTCCCAGTACTGCAAACTCACCATCCTGCAGTGTTATGCCCCAACCAATGAGGCTGAAGAGGAAGACAAGGAGGACTGGTATGAACAGTTACAACTAGCAGTTTCCAAAGTCCACAACATGACATGCTCTTGATAATGGGAGATATGAATGCCAAGGTAGGAACAGACAACACCAACAGTGAGAAGGTGATGGGGCAACATGGCTGCGGAGTCATCAATGACAATGGTGATAGACTTGTAAACTTCTGCCTCAATAACAACTGCGTAATAGGCGGCTCTGTCTTCCCACACAAGGACATCCACAAACTAACTTGGAAATCTCCCGATGGACGCACTGTCAACCAGATTGACCATGTTGTCATCAACAAAAAGTGGCGCAGATCTCTCCAAGATGTAAAGATCCATCGTGGGGTAGATGTCAACAGTGATCATTACCTTGTGATAGCCAAGAT
This sequence comes from Margaritifera margaritifera, assembly GCA_029931535.1. NCBI lineage: Eukaryota > Metazoa > Mollusca > Bivalvia > Unionida > Margaritiferidae > Margaritifera > Margaritifera margaritifera. The sequence continues at coordinate 1,121,810 of JAQPZY010001218.1, read as the reverse complement.
AAAGCTGAAACTACGGGCAACACGTACCGCACAACAACAACGAAAAGTGTTTGACACCAGCAAGCTCCGCTCACCTGAGATAAAGAGAGACTTTACTATCGAGCTTAGAAATCGTTTTAATGCATTGGCCAGTGAAGTTGGGAAAGATCATGATACAGTTGAAAGTACATGGACTTGCATTAGAAATGCATACTCTGAAGCAGCAAAGAAAGTCATCGGTCATAGGAAGAAAAAGGACAAGAGATGGTTAACACCAGAGACATGGAAGCAAATATATGAAAGGAGAAAGGCCAAAGACAAGCTTCTGAGTTCTAAATCACCAAGGCTGATTGAAGAGGCACAGAAAGAGTATAAACTGAAGGATAAAGAAGTAAGAAGGATACAAGACCCTTTGTTGGGGAATTGGCAAATGAGGCAGAACATGCTGCAACAAAAGGTACTCTGAGCATGGTATACAAGACTACAAAACAGCTCTGTGGTCATGGATCCAACCACTCCATACAAGTCAAAGATAAACAGGGAAGAGTGGTAACTTCGGAAAGGGAACAGGCTGCGAGATGGGTCCAGCACTTCAAAGAAGTACTGAACCAGTCAGTGCCTGAAGATCCAGCAGACCCGCGACCATCAAATGACATTAATGGCATTGATACCAGCCAACCTACTCAAGCAGAGGTCCAAACAGCCATGAAGGCCATGAAGAACGGCAATGCATCTGGTATTGACTCCCTACAGGCAGAGCTTCTGAAAGCTGATATAACCACAGCTGCATATGTGCTGACTGACCTCTTTAGAAAGATATGGGAAAATGATATCATCCCAAACGACTGGTGTAAAGTCCTCATCATCAAGCTACCAAAGAAAGGTGACCTTAGCAAGTGCGACAACTGGCGAGGGATAACACTCCTTTCTATTCCCAACAAAGTCTTCTGCAGAATTATCATCCAAAGGATTGATGCAGCCATAGATGGTAAACTCAGACAAGAACAAGCAGGGTTCCGCAAAGGAAGAGGATGTATAGACCAGATATTTGCTCTGCGCAACATCATTGAACAATGCCTAGAGTGGAATGTGCCCCTTTACATCAACTTCATTGACTTCAAGAAGGCATTTGACACAGTGTTCATCGCGAAAGCCTATGGAAGATTCTTAGATCCTATGGAATACCATCCAAGATATTCAACCTCATTGGGAAGTTCTATGAGCACTTCGAATGCAGCGTCATCCTTAACAACACTCTTACAGAGTAGTTCCAGGTGAAGTCTGGTGGTTGACAAGGTTGCATCCTCTCTCCGATTCTGTTCCTCATCACCATCGACTGGATAATGCGCCAAACACCTTCCGACCATGCCAGAGGGATCCAGTGGACACCCTTCTCTAACCTTGAAGACATGGACTTTGCTGACGATCTGGCTGTCATCTCATCAATGCGCTCTCATCTTCAATAGAAATCTGACAGACTCTGCAAATACGCTAAACAGACGGGCCTGCATATCAATGCAAAGAAAACCCAAGTGATGTGCACAAACGCAGCAGCTACTCTTCCAATTACCATCGATGGAGAGGCACTTGAGTTTGTAGACGACTTCACCTACCTTGGTAGCCTAATTAGTAACAACAATGGTGCCAAAAAGGACGTAAAGGCCAGGTTAAATAAAGCCAGAGGTGCTTTCAGTAGGCTTCGCCCTATATGGAGATCAAAACAGTACATCCTCAAGACAAAGATCAGACTTTACAACAGCAGCATAAAGTCGATACTTTTATATGGATCCGAGTGTTGGAGAGTTGTGAAGACAGACATGAGAAATGCAAATTCATTCCACAATGGCTGCCTCCGTAAAATCTGCAACATCTACTAGCCAAACAAGATCTCCAATGTGAGCCTATATGAGAAAACTGGATGTAAAAACATTTCTCTGGAGGTCAAGGTGCTCAGAATCAAATGGCTCCGACACGTAATGCGGATGCAACAAGAATGGATACCTAAGGTAGCTCTCAGATGGACACCAGCGGGGAAGCGTAAGCGTGGCCGGCCAAAGACAACCTGGCGAAGGACAATGATGACGGATCTACTGAAATAGCATCCTGTATCATATTAAAAAATACTACTGAAATAGCATCCTGTATCATATTAAAAAATACTACTGAAATAGCATCCTGTATCATATTAAAAAATACTACTGAAATAGCATCCTGTATATTATCAAAAATACTAATGGAATAGCATTATGTATCATATTAAAAAATACTACTGAAATAGCATCCTGTATCATATTAAAAATACTACTGAAATAGCATCATGTATCATATTAAGAAATACTACTGAAATAGCATCCTGTATCATATTAAAAATACTACTGAAATAGCATCCTGTATCATATTAAAAATACTACTGAAACAGCATCCTGTATCATATTAAAAAATACTACTGAAATAGCATATTATACCACATTTTAAAACACTATCAAATAGTATCCTGTATTATATTCTTTTTAAAAAATATTGAAATAGCATCCTATATCACATTTTGAAAAACACTATTTAAATAGCATTCATTACCACATTTTGAAAACGTCGCTGAAATAACATCATGTATCATATTTTAAATAATATATAGAATAACATTTTAAATAATATATAAAAAAAAACCAAGTAACAAAAGTTTTCGGATTAATAGTTTTTTTAAAAATTAAAAAAATAAAAATTGTTCACCCCCACCCTCCCAAAAATAATAAGTTTACAATATTTAGAATTTACAAAAATAATTTTTTTTTCATAAAATCAAAAACTGAAACAGAATCTGTTTTTTTGTACAACTACTAACAATACAGGTTCAGGATAGAAAATGAGTCATGGACAATCTAGTGCATACCTATGTTTATATTTTGAATTAGGTGGACATAGATTAAAACACTATTCCTGAACAAAACCAACATATAACATTAATAATTAAAATGGTTATATGCCTGGCCTCTTATTGATGTCAGTTTAACTCTTGAGACTTTGACAGTACTGACAATTTACTCCTATCACACACACACACACACACACACACACACACACACACACACACACACACACCAATATCAAGGATCATATTTCACTCATGCTGATGAAGATATATGGATGCTTCTTAATGAGAGAAAGTCAGCCGTGGCAACTCTAGGTCAGCTTGATGACCATATATTCACGCTTGAGTGAATTTTAAATTGGTAGCAATCTGTTCATTATATCTTCAATACCGTAGACCCTATTTCATTGCACTTACAAAAAATTGCAATGTAGATACATATCAAGGCCAGTAATCATACTATATCCAAACTAACCTATCATGACCTAATTTCACGCTTGAGTGACTTTTGTGTTATCTTTTGTTAAACCCTTAATACCTTGGACCCTGTTTCGTCCACACTCATAACACATGACATGTAGGGTCATCTGAATGAGGGTAAATGATCTATACCAAAAACAATATCTCTGTAACATTAGTATCACATTTAAGTGACGTTTGTAGTTTTAGTTTTCTGTTGGTTACACCATCAATATATTAGACCATAGTACATCTACACTCACGAAAATTGCTATCTTGATGTACCTTAAAGAGGGCAATTCAATTGTACCAACAAGGAGGCTAATTTGACCGAATTTGCAGGCTTTAATGATTCTGGTATTTTACTTTATCATTTTGTATAATATCGGCTACTCCAGATGTGATCATGTTGGCGAGGGAGTGGTATTCGTGAGTAAACACCTTGTTTTGTTTTTATTTTACTCTGGCTACATTTTAAATCGAGCGAAGCATCCATATTATTTTAAAGTCATGACCATTCTTAAAGCTTCCCTAAAAATGAATACTACCTTTCAGGGATAACAAAGGTCGTATTCTGCATATCATGGTTTGTTCTGGGCCTGACCCAAGCATTAACTGGTAAATCTAATTCTTTCTCTTAAATGCGGGATAATAAAATTGACAGAAACAGGCACATGTGTTTGAAAATGACCCATGCGGAGTTTTTATGTATGTTTCGCACGAGAGAAAACCACCTTTTAAAGATACTCTAAAATAATACATAATGAAACACACACACACACACACACAAACACAAGCATTTAAATATGGAGTACAAATGGCTCAAATAATCTTCAAGGAAACCAAAACATAAGTGTCTCAATCATAAAGGGTAAAGTTCCTTGCCAATATAAAACGTTTCAAATCAGGCCATTTTTATGATCTGCCATAATTTTTTAAACAAAAATACATTAGTCTTATTTTATGTTTTAATCTTTTTACAGTTTCTTAAACGTATGCCAGTGTAGCAAGACCAAACACTTGCCGATGTATCTGGGAATTCACGGAATGATAAACTGTGTATGTGGAATCATTGCAATGCCATGTTTTCTGATAGAACATAACAGTTTTAAGATATGCAGCGAAGTAATTTTAGGGGATTCCAACATGTTTGTTATAACGGATAGCACAGCGTTAACAGTGATTCCGGTTATTAGGAAATCATGGGACACAACTCTTGCAAGCGTGTTCATTCTATTGGATCAATCAATCAATCAATCAATCAATCAATAAATCAATAAATCAATCTATAAATCAATAATTAAAAAATAAAATTAAAAAATGGTGTGATGAAAGAAAACAGAATATCCAGATTTAATTATTGAAATTGATGAAATATTAATGAGAGAAGTGATCAATTAATTTCTACGGTTCACACCTACACTTGAGGTAAAAAAAAGTAGGAAAAGACAACTGATAACAAGGTCTTTACTATAATAAGGATAGGCTTAATACTTGATAATTTAAATGAAATTCAAAAGTTTACAATGTCCACGGTAAATAAATGGCACGGAATATAATTATTTCTTTATCCATCCATTTTTTCTGAAAATTTCGACGCGTTATGTAGATAAATAGCGAACTCTCTATGATAATGACTCTAATGGAGTTTTACCGTCCTGTAAGTTTTGAAAAATATACGTGGCTTAGCTATTTCGGTAAGAATGTCTATATTTTCTAGATTAAGAAAACAAACATACAAACAAAGAAACAAACATACAAACAAGAAACAAACTTACAAACAAACAAGCAAACAAACAAACAAAAGCTCTTCTCATAATGCGATGTCACAAGTTGTCCGTTAGAATGAACGGTTTTACATTTTGGAATTGATAAAGAAAGATCAAGCTTTTTCTCTCTGAGAAAATGAAAATATTAAAAGATTTATAATGCCATTTTTATATGATTTGTCAATTGAGAAACTGCCCAAGGCATGTTGATAGTGTAGATGATTTCTTTATTATAATAAAATAACATGTTTCAATATCCAAACTCTTACAGATACGTTTTCATTCTTTTATAAAAAGATGGCATACAAAGATAACGGCTATATACACTTTTTATCTCCCTCTTTCTCTCTCTCCTTTTAATTTTAAACATTTTGCTTTAAGGACTTATCTAATCAGGTGTCACTGATACTGACATTATTTCATGTGTTCAGATGTGCGATTCTTGTGGCTGATGTTGTATCTGTAGGAACCTTAATAATGTAAATTCTCATTTTTATTCTGTACTTTTTTGCCTCGATCATTGCTATAGCACATGCATGTAGAACACTTGGAAATTTTTGTCGGAAAGAAAGTGAAACCAATCAGAATTAGTGTCACAATGGAAGAATTCCCTCAGCATTTCCAGCATATAGATGATGTAGTTATGATTTTTAAAAAAAATTTTGTTCTTCACACAATACCATTAGATCTGCTGTCTTATCACTTCGAATATTTTAGTTTTAATCTTGATAAATGAAAATACACGTGTCTTATTTTATGCTTGTGCGTTTGTTGTTCAATCCACGGTATGGACTTGTTCTCTGATATTTGATTATTCATAACTTTGTAAGGCGTATATGTGTTTTGATTTCTGAAAGCAGTATATGAGGTCTGGGAGAAGAATTTATAGAGTTTTTAGTAATTTTCTGTGAGATCTTTCCTGTGTTTTTGTATATGCATTGATGTGAAATGAAAAGAAACTGTTATTTGTGTCTATTTGTTTCACAAGGCGGGAATAACGTTCAGACATTTCGCACTCGATATCACAGGTTTTGCAACTACTCCCCCAAAAGTTTAATATTTACAAAATTATCATGTGCCTGGAAGCAACAGCATAGTAAGCGTGTAACCAATCGTATATGCAAGTGAAATATTTACAAAATTCTCATGTGCCTGGAAACAACAACATAGTTAATGTGTATCCAATCGTATATGCAAGTGAAATATTTACAAATTCTCGTGTGTCTGAAAGCTGCAGCATAGTAAGTAACCAGTCGTATATGCAATATACTTTTTGTTCAACCAAGTCTATAAAACCAAACAGAACATGATTCTTGTCCATGATAATCGTAAGCAAGGCCTACTGTAAAGGTCATAGATAACGGTTAACTATTTCCTGGGGAGAGAAATATGAAAGGAACTGAAACCTTTCTATAAAAGTCTGTGGTGATCTGTGAACTTATCACTATAATAACGACGCAAATGAATACATTCTACCTGCCAGAAATAGTAAAAACGATGAATGAAGCAACATCTCATAAAGAGCGCGCATTCGGACGCCATACAGTTTTTTCAATACGGTGCAGACAACGTTCGTAATATTCTGAACATCCTCGTCTCTTTCTGATGCGAGTCGAATAACTTCAACTTTGCAAGAGACTCGGAGGCAATCGTAGTGATACTTACCAAACTGGTAAGTTTTTGGCAGACGGACATCCAGCTAGATGCGAGAAGATCAGACTTTCATAAAATGATAAGTGTTGGAAATAACACTCGACGATGTGTCAACAACAAATGAAGTTCCTGTACTTTTCATTTGTATTTTTATTTCTGCAACTTCGTAATGAAAGAAATTAAAGAGATCTTTCGGTTTCAATAACCTTAAAGTATTGCTTATGTTACTCTTAGTGATGATACGTCATCTAGTCAATGTGATGTCATGAAACTATTATGACGCGAAAGCAACCACGAATTTGGGGGCAGTTCAAAATGGCCATTATTTACATCCGAAGTATTTTCTAGTATGTGATGGAAATGGCCGAGGACATTCCGATTGCGTTTGTAATAGACTCCAATCTTAAAACATTCCAACAGATTAATATAGAAGCCATACACCTGGTAAGAAGCCAGTCAGGACTGCCCTTAGAAACATTCCTACCAAGCTTTAAGAGACAAAAATAAATTGAAAATGCTGACATCTGGCTATGTACGACAGACGCACAAAAGACGTAGATTCATACCGTCCTCTCACATAGCCTTTATCATGACCACTACAAATAAATCGTGTACTCACATTCAGACGCAACGCAAAAGTCTGATTTGATTAACTGATGTAAAAATATTTCGTTCAGTCTGAGTTGGGGAGTGAGGTTTGTGCATCGTTTGGGTCAGATGAATTAAAAACTTAACTTATACAGCGTCCAAGCGGAACCTTTATTCAAACTTAATGCCACATAAAAGTATTTTCACATATGCAACTATTTGCTTTTTTTCGTAATGCAAGACTTGTATGGACAGCTGTAACTATTTGATTTCTTTCGTAATGCAACACTTGTATGGACAGCTGTAACTATTTGCTTTTTTTCGTAATGCAAGACTTGTATGGATAGTAGCCCATGGGCTTACTTTTGTTAAATGAAATTACATCTCATTCATGTTTTAACAAAATGTAGTGATGAAATATGATAACCACTGACATTTAATCAATTATATTTTAAAACAGCTTGGGTTAAATAATTTAATGTCTTTCATCCATACACAGAATATGGCAAAATAAAATTCATAAAACAAGTACATGTACAAAGGCTAGCAACAACTTGTAAGCTATCCATACATGTTATCTTTCCGTCTGTTGTTAACATTACTCCTCCAAGGAATATCAACCAGCATTAAAATCAAACCAGATATACCAACACCACAACCACACCCACATATATAAACCTAAAATTAGTAACACAAAGTTTTTTCTTTCTTTCTTTCTTTAAATTTATTATACATAACTATCTATCTGAGCCTATAACTATGCATCCAGTTTCTACAGGGCAGGGTGTGTGACAAAGTTAAACGGATCACGAAAAAAAGAAAAAGAAAAGAAAAGGAACCAAAGAGTAGAGAACGCTTACATTACAAATACAGAGTACTTAAATATAAATCAAATTCACTTATTTTACTCCATGTATTAGGTATATGTATTTGATAAACAAAATAATAATATCATAATCAAACATGCTCAATAATTGGATAAATTCAATATCTGGGTCAGTATGAGTAACATATACAATATAGTACAGCTTCTCATATAATTACTTCGTGTGATTATCATAGTTACTGTATATAAGAGAAAAATGCTCTTCACTTTCCACCACATTCTTACAAAAGTAGCAAACTCTGGATTCTTTAGAAATCACTGGAATATGATAACGACTGGCTTCAGAGAAGAAAATGGGCACTGACTCTGAGAAGAAAACGTTCAAACTCACATATGTTATTTATCGTTCAATATGCAAACAACTTAGAGCATTTGTTAATGCTACATTTACACAGCTTAGTGAACCTGACTAAACGTTTCATCTTTAAGATATAAATGAGTTTGCACATAGAAAAGGTACGAGTGTTAAACAAGACATGTTAAAACAGTAGATATATAGGGATTGTTTTGAGAGCGATATACCAGGATGATATGGCACTGCAACCATTGTGAAGCAGAAATTTAGTGGAAATCGCATCCTTAGGCAATACTAATAGATGCAAATTCACGTATGTCCCCACTGATAGCTCAACTACTGCTAAATTTATTTACTTCTTAAAGGAAGTTATACTTTGTTTTCTTGTTGTCTTCTAAACATTTTATCGTAAATACTCGAATTATGTCTACTTAGCAAGCATTCATATGTTGTTTATGTAGACTAAAAGCAACAGGCCCACAAATTTCACATTTATATGCTGTAATGACGAAAGAAGACGAAAAGAGGAAACGAGAGATGAAAACAATGACCATGGGCGGTGAACAGAGCGAAGTTAGCGAAAATATCTCTTCAGAAACCGGGAGTCTGTTACATGACATTCTAGTTGAACTGCAACAACTGTGAGAGGTGTATGAAGCCTATTGGATCAAACCCAAGAGAAGAGACTGTCCCGATTGTATGGATGGAAATGTCCTTTCTGCCTTTTTATGGTGTTAAATGTAATGACCACAAACAGTAACCTTGCGCAAAGTCATCGTGTAGAGTATGAGCTATTGGTACTCAATTGTTCCATTGCTTTAAACAGAAACATGTTGGATTCCAAATAGATATTGTGGGTGAAGCTGTTTTCAAAGTGTATGTTGTACAAAAGTATGTTCACCCCTGGAGACTTCCAATTTGGAGACGTGAGACGTTCAAGGGATGAAAATAGAAATGTTGATCGATAGTTCTGTTGACGGATACATTGCTGACGATACATATGAAGATAAGTTTGGGTACCTGACCCTGGAAAACATGATATTCGATCTAGGATTGGAGTCCCTCAGCATTGATAAAGATTTTGTCTTGTTCTCTTCGCATGAGGTACTTGGTAGTGTTTCTGGTCCACACGTCGCACATACTATATGGCTTCTTCGATAACGTTTGTAAAACCCGTTGACTTTGGTTATGAGATGGAATATCGTGTTACTCCGATTTAGTCTCAGTGCGTCACGAAACTGATCACTGCACATTTTCCAATTCATATCGACGAGATCTCCAGCTTTAAAACAGTGTCCCTCCGAAAATTTCATTTTTGTACGCGTTCAGTTTGGGTTTGACTGGTGTCTGCGTCTGTTATGTTTTCGTGAAAACCGGGATCTTTTGTATTTCCTAGGCTTGTTTGTTTAGTATTTCCGCGGTGAAAAGTGTTTGAATCATGGTGATATTCAAGACATTTCGGATGAATGATTTCCACTAATGATATTTCAAATGGGCTTCGTGGTCCAGTAGCATGGGATGAGGTAATTTTTCCGTCAAACAACACTCTCAGAAAACTATCGCTTGATAAATTAAAGAATATTGTATTATTATTTCTATCGTTGACATTACCGAATTGCCCGATTTCTCCGCACTACACCCACTGTTGTTGCTGCAGGTACTTTTGCTTTTATGTGATTGATGTGGCGTTGATTCCGTTAGGGGGGAGAGTGACGGTGTACCATGCTTGGATAATAAATAATGTGGGCTTGTATTTCTTTTTAATGTTTTTAATAATCGATTAACGTGTAAGGCTTCAATTCATGACATGGAACTGGGTGGATAGCCATTCCAACGTATTTTTAACTGCTTTTTACGAATCGAAAAATTTGCCCACTCCCATATACGTTAAAACAAATCTTGCTTTGATTTGAAGAAAATAAGACTAATTTTATCTATCAAATTAGTTGGAAAAAATTATCTTCAGATAAATGGGAAAAATATCCAGGTTTAAAAATGCAGTCGCCCCTCCACCCGACAGACAGACACACATACACTCGAGGATTAAATCATTAAATCGTCAAACAGCCGGTCCCTAATGTTTACATTGACGTCGGCTGTTGATCACAGACTTTCCCAGCAAATTAAGCATGTTGTATTGCTTCTTTTACTGATGCACTATTAAAACGCTGTAAAGTCGATATATATTTGACCATCGCTCGCAAAATCTCCCTGATGTTAGTACAGATGCTTAATGATTGGCAAAGATTTTACGTCCGTATACACTGACCAATCGACAGTACGAAATCGCGTTCCAAGGAGCCGCTATACATCATGAAACTTTGTAGGTCAGGGGAATACTGCTGTTGTATTACCTACTTTTATATACTCCATTTTTAGTCATTGACACTCTGTTTTCCGTCAAATTCATTTGTATAAATTCTTTCCTTTCCGTCGTTCATTTCTTATAGAGTTTGAAACGCGGTATGTAAGGTAAGTCTATCCAAATAATCATTCAATTAGTTTCTAACTCACACTCAGGTCATTAAAAATAAGTGTAGATAGCGTCTTTAGACTCGTTATATTTCGATCGAATGATACATTCAGATTTACGCCAATAAACTATAATCATTTTGTCAACAGTCAATTTGATGAATTTAAAACAAAAGTTGTATATTTGACACACGATTACCTTCCACTTGCTGCTGTTTTTGAAACAAGGACACATAGTTGCCAAGGACCCAGAGAGAGTTTATTTATATGCAAGAGGAATGTTTTATGAGATGGTCTGATATTGGTAAAATGATGACGTATATTTATGAGAAATGGTCGTAGTAACATTTATCTGATTACTTTTCTTTAATTCCATAGTTGGAGGACATATCTTTCAGTAATAAGACACACGGTTCAGGTAGGTAGTTTTTTTAAAAAAAATAGGATGCTGAGTACTTTAAATAAAATTATAACATTGAAGATAATAATGCTGAAAATCATGAAGCACTGTTAGAAAAATAAACATTCATTTAAGTAATCAGACAACTTACGGCTTTTCTTCTAATCATGGTCCAGAAATTATAAAGTGATATAACAAACGATGCTAAAAATTAGGGTTTATTTGAGGAACAGTGGTTAGTGCCAACATCATCATTACTCGTTTAGGTGAATAAACCTTAGTGTGCAGTTCATCCCGTTTCGATTTTAGTACTATCCGATCATCACGTTGTCTCCAATAATGTCACAAACTGGTTGACTTAACCACCCTCCCACTCCCACAAAAAATAAAAATAATAAAAACCAAACAAACAAAACAAACAAACATAAATTGAAAAGGCATGTTTCTTACTTATGTATAATGTGATATGGGTCGTTTTCTCACTGTTATGTCTTAACTATTACCAAAGATTAAGCAGAAAAAAGTCACTCAAGACTGTTTGACTTGAATGTTATTGAAACAAAATATATTTTAATTATAAAATGAAAATACTTGACTTTATATTCTGAATTATTTTTCAGCAGATACTATTACTGCGTCTCTTAGCGCGTTTGATCTTTCTGGAATAGGGTAGTTAACGTCAGTGCTTTAAAATCACTGTAATGAAGTCGAAAACTATTTGATGAACACATAAATAAACTACTATCTGTTAAAGACCTGACCGCTCCCATAAACTTAAAGGGCATATTCGTGAATTTCATTGTTTGTTTAATCGTTGAAATGCCTGTAATATTTAGGAACCATTGCTCACGTTTACTATCGTCTGTGACAACTTTTTTTAGTCCAGCATCTATCAGTATGACGCTACCTACGATTATCAATGTTTCTCATTAAACTCGTCCCTAATACACTTTAATCGGGCACTGAAACGCGAATCCATCAGTAAATTAAAGACCGATCATGCCAAGAGTGCAACCGTCTAGTAATAAAGATATAAAGTGGATATTTGGATGATATTCTGTCCAACATAGCCTTTATTTACGCCATGTTCTGGTTTGAATTAAATTGGATAAATTAGAACTAGTACCATCTATTCATCCTGCAAATAGGTGCATAAAAGAGCAAGAAATATTTTCCGTTTGAGTTGAGCAGACAAATAAAACTTTTATATAGAAGAATCATGATCGATAAATATTATATCTCTGAGTAACCTAAATTAGGGATAAATGTAAAATAATACAAAAGAAAAAGACTGTCAAACAGCCAAAACAGGCGTATAACATTAGTATGCCAGACACATGTGTATGATTTATTTTAGATTTCTCCAGTCTAATATTCTCGACCGTGAAAGTCTGAATAATAGCTATTTAAGTGTATATCCACGACGTTTGACATAGCATGGCTTTTCAATTCACCCAGTCTTTCAACGCTCTTTGCTAATTCCATCTGTATTTTAAGAACAAGCTTTAATGAAACTGTAAATGGTCAGGACTTTACTGCTGATGCGAAGAGAACATAAGCTTGCTTTTTATAATTAGTAAAAATCCTCTTAATTAGAACCGTAATACGTTATACACCTAGAGGTATAATTGTACCTTTTTGTGTCCAAAGATTAATTAACCTTCATTCAATTATATAATACTGTATTTTATAGGGACTTAAACAAATATAGATATTATTGTATAAATGATCACGGTGATGCTCTAATTGATCATTTAGACCATAAATCCCTTACTAAAACTTATCCTAGAATATTTTACACACCAACTACGTTTAATCGGAAGCTCCATATGCCGTATTTTCTCTCACATTGGTCAGTACTATATTTCTCACATATGGGTCAATTTAAAGTTCACAGATAAAGTGCTACTGAACGAAAGACCAATTTGGTTATTATGAACATACAAAGAAACAAATAGCATAACCAAAGTCAGTCATTCTCTCATAATAAAAGATTAAAGAATTAATCAGATGAAATTAAATTGAATCTCCTTCTCCAGACACCCCTACCCGCACCCATATATATACATATATATATATATATATATATATATATATATATATATATATATATATATATATATATATTGTTACGACTCTAGATCTTAAAATATTTAACAGAAAGAAAGTAAAACCAACAATGTAGGTAATATCAAAAAGCATTTTATTTCCCTATAATACACAGTGAAATTCAACAGATACTTACAATATTGTGAATCAAATTCTAAATAATCCTAAAGGTCCTAATCACAAGTCCAAAAATACAGAATGTTCCGAATGACTTCCAATAGTCTTGAATGTCCTGATATAACACAATGATACAATCCAAAATGTCTTTGAATGAGCTCACAAAAGTCCAAAGTAATGTATTCATTTAAAAGTCATTATAGTTTTATGGACTGCAAATAACGTTGCCTCTGTTATATCATCCGAGTTTAAATTCCCCGGTCACATTCCTAACTAATAAGTATTCCAAAGGCTTTATTATAACGTTCCTTTGTTCCAACGTTTAATTGGTTATAGCGTTTGATATGTGTTGTACGCCTGAGTAAATTAGCTCAATTATAACGTTTTTATCACCTGACGCGCCGAAGCCAGATAAATAATGGCGGTCAGGGCTAAGAAAATCCGATAGCTCAACGCCTTGGGCCCCTCTAATTTCAGATCAGGCCCCTCCTGTATTCTAAGTGAAGTGCCTATCGGGCTTGTCTAAAACAAATCTAATTTGCCCGAGAAAACTTCGATCGCGCTGATGAAATGCGGCATTTTATTTTAAAGTTGTTGAAAAACTAGTAAATTATTAATATGTATCCCCATGTATGCACCTTGTCCTTATGAAGATCATCTACTTACCATACTTCTATGGAAAGGTGTGAACTTTATATACAAAGCGAAGCATGTCACATATGAATGGGGAACAGGTTGCCTGGGTTACCTATAATTAGTGCTCACTTGGCTTTAACATACATGTGATTATACCAGCTGTAGGGTAAAAAATACCATTTTTAAGGCCGTCTACCGCACATACCATTTTATAGTCAAAATCTACCTCTTTTAAAAATTAACTGAATTTTTAAAGGAAAAAAAACAACGTTATGTTCATGCGTTCTATCCATGCATAACAGAAACGAGCCAGAATCAGTTTACTTGGTACCGGAACTGTTCCTGCAGTCATTGCAACCGCTGCAATGATGCGTGGCTGAGTAATGGGATTAAGGCTAGCTGACATGTGTACACAAAAAGTTGTTAATTGATTACCTTATTGTTGTAATCTGGAGAGTTTAGGCCAAATGTGGGATGCTTTTTGAGATGTTATAAGTAATAAAGGGATCAAATGTGGTCCATGATGGCTTTTGCGTCTTTGATTAAATATTGCCGTCCTTTGGCGGAGGTGAGTTAAAGAGGAAAGACCGATCAAAAATGATTTCGGCAGAAACACTTGAGTAAGAATTATCAGATTAATAGAACACAGACGATTATTTACAATTTATTTCCATTTAAATAAATAAATTATTAATTTACTAATCGTTAAGTTATTGAACTAAGAGGTTTTCACATAAACGTGATTTTTATGATTCAACGGCTGATACATGTGTATGTTGATACTTTCATCAGATGGTAAAACTTACTGATTTATCATTTATTCTTCGTGATAACATGTATTTATACAAATGTTTGCTTATTTTTTGAAAATGTGGATAAAATATTTCTCTGTTATAAAATCCCAGTCCCCTCTGAAACGTTATAAACAATCCTTACTGTATATATATAAGTAATGCTTATGTCATTACACACTTTCGTTTCTAGGTCACGCTATTGAGACCTACATACTTTTGAACATATATCTCGTTTCAAAGAAGAAGAAATATGATAGGATAGGACAATTAAAATGGCTCGAATCTGTTTGATACTTAATCATGCCGAGGAAGTAAGATCTCGTACATTACTCCGTCTGAACAAATATTTTTGGAATCAGACATAAATAATTTATATGTGTCGAACATCCACTGTATGCAAAAAGTTTATAGTTTTATGGACTGCAAATAACTAAATTAATGGGGTCAGACCACCATTAATTTTCTATATATTACATACATGCATTTCTGCAAGATAAACTCAGACCAACATTTTAATCACACTACGATTCCTAGGTGTGACAGTGACATTATAGATCATTACATATACCAAGACTTGTTAGTTGTTGCCCAGCATAGTTACGTTTTATTAGCTGAGGATAAAAGGAAACTTAAATTTCTTGGTAAATTATGCCAACTTCCAGAAAATGTAATATCTAAAAGAATATTTTTATTCAGACAATATCTATATCTTTCTAGAAAAGATGTTACAGAAGAGAGAGGCTTCATTCCAGATATATGTAACATTTTTCAGAAATATAATATTAATGAATTTATTTAAATTTTTGTTAGAGACAAAATATTTCCAGGAAAAATACAATGGAAACAGATTATAAAACATGCTACTCATAAGTATGAAAATGAGCGCTTTACAAACTTGTGTCATACTGACATTTCCTATAAAAAATAAACAAATGTTCATATTTCTATAAACCCTCAATTTTATGGCAAACTCCAAGAATAACAAGAGAGTTACAGTTAATTACATCCCTTGCAAATGTTCTGATAACTGTTCCAATTAATACTATACAAGTTTGTAAACACTGCCGTAATCCTTACACAGATGTAATAATCCATGCATTTATTTGCTGTCAGAGCACTGTGCGACAACGAGACATATTTTGGATACATATTATAAATAACTTTGAAATTCCTCTTGGTGTGTTCCTTCATAATATATCAGATTAAGAATTTATTCAACATCTCCTGGGTAGCGAATTTCCCAACGGTATCGGCTTAGACGAGCACGAAATACTAAGAAATTATATAATGTCTGCTTCAGTGTTCTCTGCAAATGTAATTCATGGATTATTTTCATAGTAATAAGATAGATTTTCAAATTATCAAGATTTGGAAGACATGGGATCGTAGAAATCTTGATAATCATGTATTCATGCATGCTATTTTTGCACATGACATATAACATAATGATGATGTGTACAATAATTAAATATTGGAGGATTGCGCAAGAGTGCACCATACTTTTTAAATAAGTATAGTGTCCTCAAATAGAAATCTTGATAATCATGTCTTCATGCATGCTATATTTTGTCATTACATATAAAATATTATTTTCTGTAAAGTAATGATGATGTGTACAATAATTAAGTATTGGAGGATTGTACAAGAGTGCACCATACACTTTAATAAGTATAATGTCCTTATATAAGAATTCTCATAGGGAAGCTGCGCTTCTAAGAGACTCCTCTCATACACCCCTGTTAATTGTATATAACAAATTCAATATTCTTTTCTTTTTCCTTTGTTTGCATCCTTATCTCTGAAAAGAGGAAAAAAAGATTGATGATGATGATGATGGGTACCGACCCGGAAGCATTTTATCCTGGACCCAGAAACATTTTATCCTGTTCTGACCCCTGTCAGAGGCATGAAATGCATCCAGTTACATTGACACCATATCAAAACAATACATTACCAATGAGAAATAAGGGGGGAAATTTTCAGTAAAGTTAGTCCATACATTCTTCAGTTACATACCAAACTTTCTTCTTACCCAATGTTGAAAAATGACTGTTTCTATGTAGGCTACATACATGAGAGAACAGTATTTCAAACTGCATCAGAAAGAAAACCGTTACAAATTTTGATCCCAAACAAGAAAGTTATTCATTTGACACAATCTTAAATATGAAACTAAACCTAGTTGCCAAGTCTTTGACAAAATTTAAAATGGCAGTAATTTCAATGTTCGATTAAATTTAACTGAAAAACTGAAATTTAAATATATTTTCTGAATCCTTTTAAAATGTAGTTTGCCAATAGCTGTACAAGAAGAAACTAACTTAAGTCACCTACACAGCTGCTAGCATAGATCACTCACAGAGCGCACAGGCTTTGTACTAGAGTTGCAAATATGTAGCCAATGAGGCCACCCCCTCCCTCCCGCCCGCTCGCTCGGCTACTTAGGGCTCTACGTGATTGCTGATTATTGATCTCATTAATCTGTATTATTGATAATTAAATTCAGAGAGATCAAGACTCTATTAAATAATCACAAAATTGTGCCTAGCACGTGTAAGCTTGTCCCCAGGCTTATAAAAATGGGGTCAGAAATCCTTCACTAGCACATACATTTTTGATCTGCTACCATGAAAGGTGGAAAAATTAAAACCCACACACTTCGGAAGGGCCATGTTCCATAGAACAAAGACACTAAGATTTCCAAAGACCAAAACCCTTAAACGAATCATGCAGAATTAACGGTATCATCCTACCGACTTGTCGGAAGTATTCGGACAAGACATCCAAAACCGGACAGCAATCTGATAACAGCCAATCCTGATTCAGATAATCCTGACACAGAGGTGCTTAGCTTAATATCTAGATGTAATTGTTTGTATGGTATTTCTTGTATGCAATGTTTAAAACTGACATTAAATATAAGTTCTTTTTCATTTTACAGGGAATACGACTATCAAAAGAAAACAAAAGTTGTGGAAGTGATCAACCAGATGACAAAACTACATCACTGGGCAGCTACAATTTGCCCACTAATGGAGTTATACATACAACAAAAAGTTAAGTGGGCCTTGGACTGGTAAATAATCTTAAAATTTGTGAATTGTGGCTTCATCACACCTAAATTCAAGCTGTGCAAAGAGATTCGATCAAACAAACCAGGCTCTAATGCGGCTGCGGTCAACTTGGGATTCCAGGCGGTACCTGAGAGAGTCCGATGCAATGGTAACTACAAGCGGCAGACTCTTGCTTACAGCCATAGAATTTCCTGCTCCAGCTTTGAGCCGCATACAACAGACTGCAAATAATGCAGCAAAAGCTACAACTGAACTAATTAAGGTCAGAATAACTTAAACTGGTACTTGATATGCCTAAAGATCGTGGCGGCACAAAACCTTCCCTTATCATCGTTGCATTTGATGCACATTGCAACTGTTCGTATAGTTAGTGAGGAGAAACCAGGACAAGCATCTTTACAAGCTGTCGGAATCGCTTGTGATACAATGCCTGATCATAAGTACATCCTTGCGGCTTTGTGAAAAAATAAATTGTGTTGGAGCTTGGCGTAGAGTGAAAGGGCATGATGTTGTATGCCCTAATGGTCATTAATCATGCAGATTGTACTACAAATACTCCATATGTATCACCTCACTGTGAGTTTGAAATGGAACGTAAAATTGGGACACAGTTTGTGACTCAAGAAGTTTTAGTTAAGTTTGTGACTTTAGACGGTGATGCGAAATCAGCCCTTGGATTTCATGAAGCATATAAAACATTGTATCCCATGTGGCTAGTTGATCCGACTCATGTCGGCAAGTCCCATTTTAATAGATTCAAATCAGCCATATTTAGTGATGCCATATTTTCTGGTGCTTTAACAAGAGAAAACAAGAAGCAGACACAAAGTCCTTAGTCAAGACTTTAAGGTCCGCTGCAGCTTAGTAAAAAAAAATTAAAAACACAAAAAAAAGGAATGGAAGAAACAGAAGGTAATTTACGAAACTCAAGTTGCTGTTACCCAAAAGTCGAAATATAACACTGCATTGCTGTGACGGCGACTGTTCCCGACGACGGAGATACTCTATGGTCTGTGGTGGCGGTCACAAAAATAACTGGTGGTTCAATTCCAAAGTTCTCGGTGCAAAGAAAAGTCACCAACATGCAAACTGATGAGAATGACAAGCAATTACTACAAATAATCCAGCACCAATCACCAGGCCAAGATTTATCAACTTTGTCGAAGAGCGAGAAACCAGTAACACCTCACTACAGAGGAGGGGAATCCTCAGTGAATCAGAGTTGGGACATGCGAGTGGAACTTGGGAAGAAATTGGTTTTCACGGAAATTGTCCAGATGTCTCTACGTGCAGATGTTGTGATTTGGTCAGAGTCTATGAAGAAGCTGGTAGCCATTGAGTTGACTGTACCTTGGGAGGAGAGGTGTGATGAGGCTCATGAAAGAAAGTTGACCAAATATGCTGGTCTGATAGATACATGCAAGAACAGGGGATGGAGGACTTGGTTGTTCCCAGTAGAGGTGGGATGTAGATGTTTTCTACTCAATCGGTCTGGAAGATGTTCAGTGCTCTAGGCATAGCAGGGAAAACTGCAAAGGGGCGGTTCACACACTGGGCAAAACTGCTGAAAGAGCGTCCAGCTGGTTATGGATGATGCCTACCACCAACAGGTAGTGACTGATCAACACTGTCGCCCCGCCATCAGGAGGGTGTTCTGGGATAAGGGGCGAAACACCCAGTGATAGATTGTCCGGGCTGATGATGTTGGTGGCGCAGCAATGTATACACTGTATTACAATATTGAAAATCAAGTTAAGTGAAAGTACTTTAAATACAGCAATACTTTACACAAACACACAGAAGTTTCTGTACCTATTGTCAACGACTCCGGGTACTTTGAAGGGAGATGTGCAGCAACTATTCATAGAATTAACAACAGATTGGGCAAATCCATAGTAAAAACTTGGACAATTTGTGTGTCAGCCTCTTTAAAAAAAACTGTGACGTCCTTGGACCGAATTGAAAAAGAATCAAAATATTACAAACAATACCGTTCCAGACCTAAAGTCAAGCGCCACACTCTGAGAAGACAATACGACCTAATATATGCCTATAACAAGCACATAACAAGTACAGAAAAATCACTCCATGCTAACTTTTGCAACATAAAATTGGTGTATTAATACAATAAAACCACATCATTGATTATTTTATATCAACACATACCAAAAATAGTTCCACATCTTAAAATACATGAATTTTGAAATTTTTAATTGTTTTTAAATTTCCAAAAATATTTTTAATATCAAAATTTAAACTTGAAATATTTTCTGTGTATTTGTATTGTTATACGAAATAAATGTGCTAAGTTTCATGTATTTATGTGAAGTACTGCTGATAATATGGCTTTTAAACTTTCAACAAGCCTTGCATCTGACAGAGGTCATATCACCATTAATTTTCCTATATTTTCCGTACATATATTTCTGCAAACTGAACTCAGGTCAACATTGCAATCACACTACGATTCCTAGAGGTGACAGTACCATTATAGACCATCACACATACCAAGACTTGTCATTTACCCATCATAATTACGTTTCATCAGCTGATGAAAACCTATTGGGATCATGGTTCCATTTCCAGTTCAATCAAAACATAGTTTGTGACCATATTTCACACTTTCTTTACATGTGCACTTCCACCGCACTGCTTTCATAAGCACAATAAAATGCATATCAAAATAACGAATGACTCATTCCCAGTTGTTCTATGACAAAAATTAGTTCATGTAGTGAATATCCTATAATGAAAGGAACAGCCAAACAAAACCTCTAAATTTTGATATGAACTACTTATCTTGGTACTGACCCGTAAGCATTTTATCCTGGTCTGAACCCAAACGATCACGAGAACAAAGTTTAAATAAACGAGTCTACTGTATGTTCTGAGGGATGCAAACAGTTCATTATTTCACGAATCACATTATTTGAGCAAAACCATTGGAATTAGTTGGCTAATCCATTTCCAAAGAACCCGGTAGGCAAATAGGCAAACAAAACGTAAATCTAAATATTGAAACTTTTAGTGTTTACACCTACCCTAATCTACAGTATGTAGTGGTGTACTGGCCATTGGGCATACCGGGACAAATTTCGGTGGGCCGCCGCAAAAAATATCCGTTTTTACCGGTGTTTTACTGGTGTGAGCAAAACCCCGGGCCTGTCCCGGCAGATAAGTCCAGGGCCGAGTTGCTTACCCAGTACACTCCTGACAGTATGGACTCTTCAACGTGACCTGAAACCCTTGTCATCTGACATCGTCATCAATGTTTGGCTGAAGTGTACATTGTCTTGTGCAAAATGAACATAATCATCAATTAACAATTGTGTATGAACTCTGCTAAGTGCTGGGACATGACAATCTATTGAATTGGCATAATTGATGAGATGGGGCATCGCGAAGCGAAGAAACATTAAAAGATACAATATATTATTAAATTTATCACATGAAAAACACAATAGTTTTAAGTTTTATTCCTCAATTGACTTACTGAACAGTTTTGTTCTACATGAATAGACATGGACATGTGCATTGAAATGGTTTATTTAGAGTCTGTTTGCAATTACATAAAAAAAACATTTGCTTATTTGAGCTATTTTACCGACTAAAAATAAAATAGCAATTAGTTTGGACAAACAAACACAAATACATACATCCATATATACATATAGACAATTAGACAATAGATTACATATATGGATTGGTGAATACATGCAAATACATGCATACACTCATATATATATATATATATATATATATATACATATATATATATATATATACATATATATATATATATATATATATATATATATATATATATATATATATACGCATATACGCACGCATACATACATACAATTATGCAAGGTAACAAGATATAAGATTTCCATTACTAAAATAAAAATTGAATGCAGAGAAATCAAATTACTCGAATAGGTTCTAATATAAAATTAAATGCAGAGTTAAGTTAAAACATATACATGTTGAAGGTTTGGCAAATGCATACTTTGAATGCAAATATACACGCAGAAAGTTTAAATTCATGAACATAGAATGAAACGTCATTTGTTCAACGAGAAAGGCCTAATTATCTTTGTTTCTGCTCTTACATCCTTAGTGACTCTGCTTCAAATACAATATTATGACGAGGAAGAAATAATACTTTATTTGATAAAATCACTAAAGAAAACACTTAGCTATTTGCAAACAAAACAAAAAAAAAAAAAGACAAAAGACACAATTGTTCTTATTTAACTTCCTTTCAGGTCAACGAAGAAGCATGCATAAAGGAAACATGAGTCAATTTGGTCAAGAATTATCGATATGATCTTAAACTGAGTTAATAAAATACTAATAATAGAAACCTAACTGAAATGAAAAATATAATTAAAGTGTACTTTACACAGATATTTATTGTTCATTTCGAAATTCCTTAAAATGAGGTAATAATATTATCGGAATTTGAAGACAATAGTATGAATACACTGAGTCACGTCCAATAAACATTCTCATGCAAAGAGGAAGGTTATGTCGATACAACCGTGAGAGGGATTATTCAGGTTTTACATGAGAGAAATCACAAATGCAGACAAAACACTGGATTGTAGCAAAACTGAAGTTTCCATTTGAACATATCAAATGTAAACAAACTAAAAGAATGTTCTACAAGACGTTTGACTTTTCCTCTCTTACCACTGGAAACAAACCTTTTGTAAATGAAAAGATTTGATGCAGCATAGCTTCCGATGTAAAGTTGTACCTGATATAAATTGCATGGATGTTGCCATATATATATATATATATATATATATATATATATATATATATATATATATATATATATATATATATATATATATATTACCCCACCCACCCCTTGCGCCCCACTAGGTACCCAAGTTTACCTTAATGTATGTTGCTACTACACATTAATTGGTCCATTTGGCCATTTAAAGTTTTCATCACACCACAATGTTTACTATATATGACTTGCATAACCGCTTTTAAAAATAATTTATATGACCAAACTATTTGTATATTCACAGCTACACCTTGGACTAGAAATCTGTACACTCATGCATATTCATTCAGCAATCCCTTTTACAGACAAGTAGCAGGATGAAACTCTAGAAATTTGGTTCAGAGATATCAAAGTATATTAATTATAAAATATGATAGTTTGCATGTATGAACATTATTATAAAGTCAAAGTCATTAATAAGGCTAGAATCTTTGTGCATAAACATTTGAATAATAAAATTATATTATTTAATATTTTTTCTTAACCCTTGGAAGTTTTGACATATCACCCAACATTTAGTTTGTCTATTTTTCTTAAATTTTATTTGATATCAGAATCAGTTGTCTTATGATGGTAACTGTACTGTTTCAAAATGAAATGTTTTATTATAGCACACCATTTGTTTGCTATGTCACGGATATAGCTGATCCCGTCATTTGTTTACTCTTGATTTGAATAATATGACATTCTGTTTTGCTTGCACGACAAAAATGAAGAATTCACAAGCCAGAAATGGAATTGTAAATAATAGAATAGAACACAAGACTGGTATCCAAATTTCGAGTCTAGAATATGATAGGACCATTTTGTTGACGGTGAAACACCACCTTAAAATTTTTAGTCTACATTAAAGTTAAGATACACACCAGGGATAAATCTATTGCAATTGAAATTTTAAAACACATAAAAAAGATTAGGGATATACATCAATTTGTAAATAGCAGCAGATCAAATGAACTACTTAAAGAATTCAAGATTAGCAGACTGTATTACAAAATGACAGAAATGCGACTTTAGAGACTGGTAACAAGCTATGCAAATCAGATAGAATATAAATTTTATTTATATGCCTGGATTTCGCCCGTTATAAAATCTGTCCAACAGCTTGATAATAGGTGTCTATATTTCAAGTTTTATCAGAATAGAATCAGAAATAAGGCCTCTAAAATGATAATATGCTGAGTCTATCAGCTTCATAATCCTCAATAATATGCATGGGTCTCGCTCGTTATGAAGCTAGTCTGATGTATTGATGATATAAGCTGATGCTATAAGTTTCATCAAAATTAAAAATAAAAATATGTCCTCCCGCGTGGTAACAAGCTCAGTGAATCACACACAATATTACTTCGCTAATCATGAAACTTGTTTGAGATTTTAATGATACCAGAGTGAATGCAAAATTCGGTCAAAATTGGATCAGAAATATGGCCTACAGAATGGTGGTGAGCTCATCATATCAGATAGAAGAACCAGATCTTTAATCTCACTCATTATCAAACTTTCTACGGGGTTCAATGTTCTACGTTACATCGGTTCAAATTAAAGGATCATAGAGAAGCGATCTAAGTGGCTGAAAATCAACCCTAGCCGTTACATACATATTATCGTGCTTAAGGGCAGTGCCTAAACAACACTATGACTTCTGATTGGTCAGAGTTCGAACAATAACCAATCAGACGTCCGACTCATAAGTGTCTGAGTCTGAGCATGTGGATGTTTACATAACCTCCAGGCCTTATAATTTACTTAATCCTGCAGCTGACATTTGCCGATGTTTAAAAATGAAGCATATTTACGAGGCATTGTTAGAGACGTCAACTTTTAGAGTTTCTTGAGAGTCTAGATTTATTTAAATCATAGGTCACCAACTGATGATGGCGATAATAATAGTCATTTATTTATGTATTTATTGAATTTAATTAATTTATTTACTTTATAGGGATATTACATGGTTTTGCTCTTTTGTCGAATACAAAAATTAATTACAAGGACAGTATAATCTCATTTACCTGACATCCATTCATCGGACCATCACTTGTATAAGATGTTGCATTTGGAAACGATTCACCAACAGTAATACAGCAATGAAACCTGATCTGGAGATAACGAAAACATTATTATGCTCAAACTCTGACTTAACTCAAAATGCGGACATCTGATTGACTAACGTTATAGCGTACATACCCTCTCTTAACCGTGCCATTCACTGCCATAGTATGTGAGTGCTTTTTTTTGTTATGTATTTTTTTTCTAGTTTAATTTCGTCCCCAATATACCTAGAGATTTAGTTGGTACTCTGTGGCAATTATTTCCTCCTTTATGAGTCGTGCTATTGGGTATTCTCTTTATTCTATTCATTTCAATGCTTCAATTAATCCCACTGTTAACTATTACTGTTATGTTCAATGCCTGTTTTTTATATGTGTTCCTTATCCCCTCTCCTCCCCACCCTACCCCACAAAGGGTCAGTTTGCCTAACTCGGAACGCCATCCCTTGAGCAGCCTCTTCTCCTAATACATTTTTACCCCATTATAAACTTTGATTGTAATCAATTTAGTGTTGAGTTTTCTTTCCTATTTCCAGATGTATGTGTTATTTCACTTTAATTCCCATTTTCTCCTAGTTTTTCTTTGCTTCAGTCATCATGTACAATAATAGCTTTTTGACCAATGATGTAACTACTATTATGATTCTTCCTATGGATTGTGTATAGTGTTTATTTTTTCTATGTTAGTGTTTAATTACCATTGTGTTCAGTGTTTGTTTTGCATATACAAGTGTTCATTTACCCCATGACAAAGAGATTGCCTAGCTCAAATCTCAAAACATGAGTAAAAATTATGCAAGTTTTCAAACCGCTATCAACTTTTGTGCCCCCCCCCCGCACACACGTCTCTCTCTCTCTCTCTCTCTCTGTATGTATATAAGACACCGGTATAACTAACCAATGCTTTAATAAGCGCTGGATTCCCAAGTAGTTCGAAAGAAACAAAATAGGAATGTAAATCAACAGCACAAATATTATATAATGACACAAAGGTTGGAAACGGAGCGGGAAAATAATCCCCCAACAAAATAACGGTGTGCACCTACCATAAAGAGAACTCTTGGTTACTGCAGTTCCATACACATAGTGAATTTGGCTTAAATGAAAATTTTAACTCTTTTCCTATCAGTTAGCTCAGCTTCACTCTCCTCTAGTGACATCAAGTTATACTATTATTATTATTATTGTTAATATTACTATTGTTAGTAGCATTATTACCTTTTTCAACCAACTTCCTTTGTAATGTAAATACAGTTATATCTTTGTTTCTCGTAATGGATATTGTATACGTGATGTAAAGCTAGAAGCGAATAATATTCAACCTGATCTCCTGCCAATGACGTAGTACCTACGTCACGCCAAGCAACATAGCAATATAGCTCTGCTAGATTGCATCTAAACTTGTTCGCCTTATTCCTAGATAATAGGTACCTTTCGAGACATATCTTTTTTTTTCTTCCGTTATTTTGTTCTTTTGTTTTTTTAGACATGTTTTCTAATCTGGATAGTTTTTTCTTCTCTGTGCCAAATGTAAATATGTTATGATCTACGCGTGTCTTTCATTCTTTCATTGTGTGTGTATGTCTCTGTGTATGTTCAGTTTTGACCATGAAGACCTTGCTAAAGGGTCGAAACAAGGGGAAACTTCATTTGTATCTCGTGCCCCGCCTTTCCACTTTGAGTGTGTGTGTGTGTGTGTGTGTATATATGTGAAATTAATCCCTGATCTAGAGAGTATAAAAACAATAGTCTACTGTCGACACCATAATTATATGCGTGTTTATACGCCATGGGCGAATCACAATTTGATATACCAACAATATTGGTATATCAAACTGCTTTATACCAACACTTTAAAAAGCCATTTTATTTGTAATGTATGTATGTATGTATGTATGTATGTATGTATGTATGTATATATATATATATATATATATATATGAGAGTATTATATATACTCATTTGCAGGGGCCTTTTTCTGTGATACTCTTTGAAATGTGTTTGAAATACTACCCCCAAATCCATAACGATATTAAACTAATATAGACATGTTATGTGACGATAGATAAGGAACTTAAACATGGAAACGCTTCGCGATCTCGAATGTCGATTACGCAAACTAGAGAGATCCAACTAAAAGATAATTTTCAATCACGTGATCAAAAGCGCTAATTTGAGTTCTCCATTACCTGCATTCGAGTTGTCCATTACGCGAAATCGAAACTTCCACTCCGCGTAATCAACCTACTTGGAGAAGCCAAAACATTTCGCGTTCTCGAAGTTAGGATGCACGTTTGCGAACTTGAATACGGTATCTCGAGAAAACCTATCGTTTGAATCACATGTTCACGTAGTCGAGACAGCACAACTACGCATTCTCGAAGCTCTAATACGCGATCTCGAGAGATCCAATCAGAGATTTACTTTCTAACACACATTTTCTCTGTTAACGCCTGATACAAAAATAGTTTAGGCAGTCCTTTAGGTAGTTATACTTGAGGGACTCACGGTCATTATCAGCATTGGAATACTTATGGAGTAAAGGTAAAACCCGTGTATGTTGTGTAGATAAAGAACTGATGCACTTAAAGGTACACACATACACGCATTCCTCGTACAGAACCAGCATCTGGAAAGAAGGCTTAGTGTTTCTAATTGCAATGCTTTGCCTACACCAACAATGATCAACAAAGAAAGATTACAAATATTTATATGGCCAACCTAGTCTATGTACTTTTTACGAGATCTTTACCCATTTTTCTGAACTATTTAATTGTTTCTTTTTTGCCGTTCGTTAATATCCGCATTCTTTATCTTAAAAACAAGAACTATATTTAAGGTCAAGCAGGCACTTTGGCTTGAAATAAAATCCATTTATATTTAATTCTTATCATTTCTCTCTTGTTTCTTCTCTTCATGTTCAATTTTTGGAATTTTCTGAAATCTGGGTCATTCTGAGTAGAAGAATACTAAATATGTTTAATATTGTCAAAGAGCTGAAACACCAGTTTTCACACATTTTACTCTGACTGTCTCACCGACAACATCGCCTTGTTGTTAGGAATAGCAAATGGAACATAGTCCAAATCCTCATTACAAAGAGACAACGTGAGAATCAATGGGGAAACGGGACCCTATATTTCTGACGATTCCTTGACTGTATATGTAGACATTTCATAACTGAATAGCCAACAGGTTCTTCTAGCATCAGTTTATACACATACTCCGTTATTCGTAGAAGATCCATGTCCATAAACGAACCTAAACTATTTCGTTTAAAATAAACACAACTCCGTTAATAAAAAAGGCGCTTCTTTGTCGGCATCCACGTCGTCATCAGTTCCAATCAGATTTAGATTTGTTACAGAATTTTATGAACACAGTTTCTCAAGTACTGTTCTGGGATGTGTCCTTAGTAGTTTGCGATACGCAGCGCCTTGCATGATGCATGTTTTTTTTCTTCCGTTCTTCAAAATATTTTTTTAATAAAAATACAATTATCGAAATGACCAACATTGGACTAATCTTCATATGTCATATTTGATTAGCTAAAATGGCATTATTATTATAAATCAATGTCAGCGTAATCATTAGAAGGTATGCCCGAGCTCATCTTTTCTTCTTTCGATTCCTCATTTTTATTCGTCAAGGATTTTCCTTCCTCAGAAACCTGGAAAGTATATTTATTAATGTTAGTCTATTCCATTATAAATGGTTCAGAAATTCAAATAATGAGTGAAAATAATTTGGACTTCAATACAGCTTCCCGCAAGAAATGAGAGCAGTTTTTGAGGTGACCGATTTCTAGTATGAATTGTTTTATAAATAAATATGTGATAGGGACAATTTCATGCAATACCGCATATCATAGGCATAAGAGGGACGTGGTTTGTTTTACATATACAGATATAATATGTTCCAATTTATTTATCAGGTGACACTTAGAGAATCAAAAGTGTAAAACAATCGTTTTGCACCATTTAAAATCTGGGTATAATCCCCGTCTAAGTCACACGCAGAGCTTAGTAATTATCTATATCAAGGGCTGCTTGTATTTTGCAAGTACTGAAAATGCCTTTTGTTTTTTTATGAACACTGTAAGCAACCACCCATTTCTTCAAGGCTACGTAACTTGCTAACTTATTGTACAATCTAAAAACGGTCAATGTAGAGTAATCTGCAGACCAAAATTTAATCAGAAAATTGGTCTGCAGACCAGAGTAGTTTGTAACACGAACGAATGAAGGGACCATATATGGGAACAGCGTTCTAAAGGGTAGAAAATAATAGATATATTTAGCTTTTCAAAAGATTATTCAAAGACTGAAGTAAAAAATGTTATGGAATTCTGTTAGTCATAACACTGAAATATTCAAAATATTTGGTATCAGCCTCGCTATATGTGTGCATACTAAATAAATATGTACTTACTAGAGTCCGGTAACAAGAGTGTGGCTACATTTTGTTATGAAATTAAAAAGAAGTTTTGGAACTGATGTCAAGCAAATTATTCTAAGTATGGAGGTTTGCTATCAAAAGTAAAAGTTGTATTATGGTAAGGTCTACCCCCATTTAGAAATATTAACTAGTTTGTAAGCTACTCCGAACCATACTCCCGATAAATAGTGCTCTAAACAGATAGATATTCCTTTAGTTAAAGAGAATGTTTGATTATATCTTTATAATTTGACCATGCATTGAACTAAACCAAGTCAACTTGATCGTTGCATTTTATGCGGTGTCCCAATTAAAGCCTTTGTAGAAAAGTACTAACCATTTAGATACGAGTGGCATGACACAAATATGCTGGTTCACAATTTTCGTTTTTGCTTTTAAAGAATAGTATCAACGTCCATACCTTGACATTTTTTTCAGATATCGCATTTATTATATTCTCAAAGGTTTCATATCCATCGTCTTATTCAGTTCCATGGACAAATTCTTTACTTGGTCCTAATGTTCCTAATAATACAATTGAATACATATATTTCACAAACTCGCTTTCCCGAAATTACGTCAGCCAGCAAAACGTAAAGGGTCATTGCAGTTATTGTGTAATAGAGGTACTATTTGCACACACACACACACACACACACACACACACACACACACACACACACACACACACACACACACACACTTCAGAAAATCAAGAACTAGAACGCTGAACAAAATTACATTGAGCAAGATAATCAAACTTTTCATAAAAGTCATCCTAATTTATTTCAATTATATAATACTACTAAAGTCTACAAAAATCATTACTTTATGTGCAGCATTGAAATTAATCCATACGTACCCGGAGAAGATATGGCAGGGGTTTTAGTCGATTCAGAAGCTATTTCAACGTCTTGAAACTGTTCTTCAGGATCAATGCCGCTTGAAATATTTGCCATCTCATATTCGTCCCCATTTCCAGTGGCCGTAAAATCGTCTGAAATTGGCAAGTAGGTAAATGAATGAGTATAATGTTGCATTTATCGGTATGTAACTGAAAGAATCATTTTACAGTGGTACTATTACCTATTTCTACCACCACAACGACTCCAACGACGAGAAACAGGCATAATAGTTCATTAACTTATAAAATATTTGGTTTATCTATAACGTTTGATAATATCAAAGGTTCTAAAAGAAATATATGGTAAAATTTCATCATTGTTGGCTCGCTAGAGAACTTTTTATTTTGGTGAAATAGGTTTTATGCTTGTGTTATGATAAGACTGTTGCAGAAAAAATGAGCACTATGTACATTTGGTTAGTTTAATTTGTTTTTCCCGTATCAAGAAGGACACAGATATAGACATTGGCTGGCATCACATACACACAACTCTCTCAGTAAAATATAAAAGAATGACATGAAATGCACATACTATTATTTTTGGATGAAAATCTTGGCTCATTTTCGACCTTCGCAAACAAAGCTTGTATACTTTTAGCCACCTTTCTTTTGTACGATACAGATGGAGCTATGCTCCTCTCTGTCTGCTGCTGATACCAGTGTACAGACAGACGGACACTCCCGTAAGATGCCCACTTCCGTGTCTTCATCGCATGTAGAAGAGAACTTATTGGACCGTTCACTTGATTGGCTGCAGTTCAAGATATTATCGAATCTTGGTTTGTCATCTACACATTTTTCTAGCGAATAGATACTGCTGTATAGAGTGTCGACAGAGGCTGCGTTCCTTGGATTTGCTGCGCAGTAAAGACCAAGTACCGCATCATGAAGCGCTTTAAACTGAGGAAGTGAGCGATCCGTTCTTCCTTCCTCCCTTGCAGGCATTGGTAAAGCCCTTCTTACAGTGGTAGGAGTAGCACAGGAAGCAGTTTCACATTTCTCAAGGATAAGTCGCTCAACTACAGAAACGATAACAGCAGTCGCGTTATTAAGAATTTACCAGAATTGTAAGCCGCGTCAATGCAGTTGAATGATTGCTGATGAATAGTGGGTAAATATTTTACATAAATAAAGAGGTTCTGATTTCCATAATAGATGCTGCTGGAAAACACAACAGGGATGATTCATGAGACATCAATAGAAGTATTATTTCAAGATCGTTCAAATGAGAATTATGTCTACACATTGTTATGAATCAAAGTACACTATACAGAATGTAGTTATCGTCACGTGATAAACAACCTCAATTTACCTTTGTTAAAGAGACACGAAAAATCTCAAGCGTACAATAGAATATCGTGAAACAGTAATATCGTGATATAAAAAAAGAAATCAAGCTTGGAAACTAAGCCCATGAGAGATTGTAAAAAAAAAAGAAGATATTTAATAGGGAGCATCCAAAGGTTTAGGATATGGAATATGGTCTCGGTTACACAGTGACTACTTACGTGTACAATGATAATTGATTCAAAACATGAATAATATTAATACAAATAAAATATTGGTTCTTCCTTCACGCTTATAGTTGATAACAATATGAAGGTCTGTGCTAAGAATAAACAAACAGAAAATTCTGTAGAATATTTTGTCTTGTCTGCTCCACCGATACATAATCCCACAAATAATTGGCATAACCACTTTCGGAAGAACAGTACGTCATTTAAACCTCAATATATGTGTTATATGTGCTACCATAAGCGATAAAGTTGAATGCACACATACTGTTTCACGATCACATGTGCATCAGTGTCTAAGAAACTGAGGCATATGTAACTGCAGAAAATAAAATATTAAATGGAGCATGAAAATTAGAGGTATGTCACTTCTACCTACATGTCCATTCTGGTGATTTCAAATCGGAACACACCAATTATATTACATGAGTGTATACAAATGTGCATGTTATCAATGGAGTTTAAAAAGTAGTCACAATGACTTGCTTTTGCCGATATTTAGCAGTACCCCAAAGAAAACGTACCATTTATTGATGACTCGACAGGATTTGTCAGCAATTACTTGAAATTTCGCACATGCGAGACAATGCAATCCGATGACTCTGTACACCTTAGAGTTTCTTCCATATTTTTCCAAAGCAATTAAGATCATTGGATAAAACTAATTACAATATGCTTGAAAACTCTTTTTCGTTCGCGTAACGCAACGAATTTTAACTGCTGAAAATGGAAATGCATAATTTCCACAAATCGGCTTTTTAGTTGCCCCTTTCCCTCGCTCTATCCAGTTAAACCTATAAGGTGTTCAGTGTATCTGCGCAGGTACTATACAATCCATGCATGACTTAAGAAGGATGTCCCTGGAACAGATAAGATCAATTATCTTACGCAAATTATTGCTATTTTCGTTTTAGATCTCTCAGTATGTTTTAAAACCCGTTTTGTACAATTTGACTGATCATGTCTGCCCCACTTATTAGCAATGCAATAATGTTTGATTTTATACGATCTTGAGTTAAAATAAACACTTCTTCGTATAAAATGTTTACGTCCTTTTTGGAAATATGGACTATTTATAAAGCAGTAATAGTGTTCGTCAGCAACATCATGTGCGCAATTGACACTATCACTAGCAGCAATACCATACAACCTCTCTAAGCAGGAAGGGGGCATGATATCATCGATATAAAAGATTCTTGTCGTGTCCACTGTTCTCTTTGCATTGTGTGTGCCGTGATTACATCATTCTTCTATTATAATCAACCTTTATCCTGTGTGGAGCTGATAAAGACAGTCCAATATTTCTGGTCATACCGTTACATACAGTCATACAAGGAAGTACCACTTTCCTTCTAGAAATAATAAAAAGCCTCACAATACCCATATCTAATAAGTTACATCTAATACAGGGGACGCTCTTGCACCCTCTGATATGAGAGACAAACCCAAAAGATTTTGCTACTGCTTCATTATCTAGAGGAGTTACCTCTATTAAACTAACGAGAAACTTTAAACTTGTGATAACCTGATTTATATTCAAGTGAATAAATCCTATTAGCTGTTTTCACTTTCAAAATGTTCGAGTGAGCGGAATGATCTCAGTACTCTGTACCCAAAGTTACAGAAGAATTATAAACCCCTTATACTAGACTTTACTTAGGCCATTCTGCTTCCAGAAGAATTATGAAGACTTGTGCTTAAACTTATGTTTGAATCTTCCATAATTGAAAATGCTACTTTCGTTGTATTATGAATTCCTACTGCATCGTTACGAATATTTGCGTTTAAAAGTATAATCCTTACAAAGGATGGCACAGGAATTACCTGCCCCTAATATGGATGCGAATTGACGTATCACTAAAACAAAGAACTTGTTAATGTGGGGATTATAATGAATTAAACTTGCAATAGGTTACGAAATGAACAGTGACCCTGTGGACATTTAGGAAATTACAACGATTAATGGTACAGCTACGGTCAATGTGGTCATCCACAGATAGAATATAAAAGAAAGGATGAAAGCAAATGATGAAAGTTTTTGGAAAGAATTACGAATAACCTATGAATTGCCATTTTGCATGATTTTAGCGTTATGACAATACAAATTATATTGAACGATACGAGACGCACATAACTCTGTTGTACATGCCAGATTAATGGAGGTGGCCCGCTTTTTGTTGGTATCATAGTTGGGTGAAAATCAGCTGACGCATATAAACACAATGAATAGATCTCTGTGTAACTTTGGATACAGTTTACCATCTTCTTACCCTATATTGCGAAATAAAGGATCTTACATGAGTGTTCATGTCAAATTAAATTTATAGAGGGATTTGAATTATTTTCATCATTTGCAAGCCTTGGAAAGCAAAGGACTGATATTATTAAACGTGTTTCATAAATTTCATTTGAAATTAGCATAAATCTGAAAACATAGGTATCGTACGACGAAAATACTGATTGAAAATATTGAATAAAATTGCACAAAGGTACAGCGAAATGACTAAGTAATTTTCTGTAATCGTATTGTCTGTATGGAATAATGTGTTTAACTTCAGTACTTTCAAGTTACAGCTGTGAATTTGGAAATGTTTGCTAAACAATAAGGATAAGAGCACTCTTGTGAATGTGCGAATGAAAATAATGACTACTTTTATCTCAGTCTATTCGATGAAATACCTGTTATGTTAAGGAACCTTCGCTCACGGACAGTGTCGTCCATGACAACTTTGTATAGTCCAGTATCCCTCTGTGTGACACTCTGTATGATGATTTCGTATGTTGTATTAGACTTCAGGCTTGAACGTCTTAGTCGGCCATCAAAATGTCTACCGAGCAACACATAGCTTCCAGATTCATGCAAGCTTGCAACCGTCTTGTCATAGCGATATAAAAAGGATAGTTTGGACGGTTTACTAAATTCCATGATGACGTTCTCTCCAACATAGCCTCTCACTACTTCGCCTGGTTCTTGTTCAAAATAAAGAGAAAATAAATGTATTTCGCAAAGTCATGGGGAAAGAGCAAAGGTGTTAGCAAAAACATTTGTCGTTTCAGGGAAGCATAATAATAAAACTTCATGTTTATAGATAATAAATGGAATTAAGTATCAGAGCGCTTAGGAGGTAACATTTGTAGATTTGTGCTTTAAAGTTAGATTTATAAAACCATCGAATCATTGCAACAAAAAGGGGATCAATTCGGTTGTTAAAAAGTGTAAGAATGGCACGATAAAATTACGAAACATCGTTTGTTATGAAAATATAATATTTACAATAACTCTTTCAGAGTAGGAAAGGTGCATTAAAGATGTATTTTACCTTTAAGATTAGCACAAAATAATGCATAAAGTATTTTGTATGATATGATTAAGATATTTTAAGGACAATATTCTCCAACGTACAAGTTTAAACTACACAGATTGTGTGTCTGTCTATGACGTTTAAAAGTGTTATACAATTCAGTAGTAATGTTTGTGCTTTTTATCTCATCGCTTTATAATCCATAGAACCAGTTTACCAACCATCACCAATATATCCCTGGTCGGAACATAAATAATGAACACAGTAAAATAGAATATAAGTAATAAGAGTTGAATTCACTTTATGTAGTTCGATCTAAATGAGAAATTGATTTCAAAACTAACAATCTATGCCGATTCCTTGCACATCTTGCAACGCTTATAATTGATAGCACGAAAGTAATATGTTAAATGTTTATGTGCAACAATTAGGACTGGAGCCGAACGAAGAAGTATGAGTATTTTTTTTTTTTTTTTAATTTTTTTTTTTGTAAAAATATTAAGCTATTGCACCTAACGAATCTTTAAATACACGGGTCATATACGATTGCTGCGGTCGAACTTTTCCGTAGTACGAAGGAAGAGCTCGAGTCCTAGTGTTCACAGTCTTTACCGACTGCACCGAGAAACAATTGCAAACAGAAAACTATACACGATCATTATTTGTACATACTACATTAAACAGTACATACATTATACGTAAGAGACCTACAAATGGAATTGTTTTAGCATCAAACACTTGTAAGCAAACAGCACATGCAATTTCGATGTCTGAATACGCCTAACATCATGATTTGTACATATCCACCAACCAAAACCCGTCTGACAATGTAAGAATAAACAATCAATTCCATTACACTCATCATCAGATATCACACATACCAATAACATTCAATTGGAAGTTCCATCTACCATCCTTTCCCTCATAATCATCGTATGGTTCCATTTTAGTCCTATAGAAACTTTCTTCCGTCTGATATAGACCATCATCCTCCCTGCTGACATTGCTGAATATTAAAGAGACTTCCTTTGAGGTAAAGTTGTACTTCAGCATCAATCGACCGTTTTGGACCTTTTGACTAATCTCATAGTCTGCAAGGAGGAACGTCGTATTTATGATGTTGCCGCCTTTAACGTTGATGGACAGAGTTGTACCATTCAAAGACCACGTTTTAATTAAGATTGTTTCTCCAACTTTGGCATCGATGTCAACTCCGTAATCTACAGGTTGAGTGCTAGCTGTAAATAAAATAAATTTGGTCCTTATGAATGTACAGCATGACCAAAGTAAATCATTCTCACATGATAAAGAAACGATCAAAATAAATAATTTATTTTTGTGTAAACAAAGCTGAAAAAATGGTCTTTCATAGAATTTGATGGTCATACCGTGCAACTGCATAGTATGAAATTGTGTGCGTCACTTGCACATCTTTATAATTTTGGGTCGCTGTGGATTTTTTTCTAACAAATATTATGAAGTGATAGGAGATTCAAACTTGCAAGTGTTGGTCTGATATTTTGTCATATAAATGTCGTAAGAATGATATTTCATACTTTAGTTTATTTGGAATGAAAATAAATCGTAAGTAATTAATTCCACCTGTATCATGCGTCATCTATTTGTATAGGTTACAAATATTACACACATACACACACACACAATATATATATATATATATATATATATATATATATATATATATATATATATATATATATATCTACACAGTGTGTGTATATATATATATCTACACAGTGTATATATATATATATATATATATATATATATATATATATATATATATATATATATATATATATATACATATAGTACGGAGCCTACAAATAAGATTTACGTACCAAGAAATAAATTAGGCAATCTATATTGCTAAAATCCAGGTTAACAACTCATTCAATTAGGCCAGCTGCTCTCTTTGAAATGTGTCTGCAATACGTGACAAAAGTCACATATTTTAACAAAAATCATATTTCCATGTTTATGCTTTTTATTTTATGATATTCTTTTCTGTCATTGAACTGAACTCTCTGACGAAAATCACACCAATGCCAAGTTGTTGATAGCCGCTATATAAGATAAAGTAAAATAATCCTGCATAATAACGTGATGCCCGATGATTTCATTTCATTGTTAAACATCATATGATGGTATGGAAACTACTTCGATCACTTTTGTACCAGAATTTCCTGCATGGTAATTGTGCATCGTCCTATAATGAATTAAACTTATTTCGTTCGGATTTTACCTCTTGGTACTTCTGATGTGAGCAAATAAAGGAAAACAATCCACATCATCATGTTGTAATCCAAGACTCTGAATCTGAAAATAGTTCTTTTCCACTTTTTTTATTTTTCCTACAAGAGATCTTCTGCCGAATTGGAAAAGGTGATCAGTGAGTTATGATATCCCCAATAGTCAGTCAGCAGCTTATCACAAAATGATGACGACGTCAAAGGTCAAATAAATCAGTCTTCGTTATACATTTAGGGGTCTAACAGTCAATTCTGACATCGTTTGACATATGAGATACATGATTAAAAAGAGACAATCAACGGATTTAGCGTATTCGTTTCCGTTCCTGTCACTAGGCAAGTGGGTACATAATATACGAATCTGCATATAAATCCTTCTATATGTACATACACAACTGGATATAATAGACCCGTCCATAAAACCTCTGACATGATCATCCTTTTTTGGTGATTACTATATGAAAAGTATCGCTAAAGATAACGTCATCATTGATCAACAATGGTGTTTTGCACTCTGCTGAGTGTTTTGACATGACATCCGGTGTATTGAATTGAAAATGACTTATGACACAGCGCATGACAGCCAGAAAGAAAAAGATAAAAGTATTATTATACATCTATCTCAGGAAACGCTCAATAGTCTTACGTTATATACATTAATCGTCTTACTAACCAGATTTGCTAATCATCCTACTAAACAGTTATGTATTACATGTTTAACAAATTGAAACATGGAACTGGTTTGAATGTACATTATATTTGGTACTTGTCAATGAAATGGTCTAATCCATTGAAAGTAAATAAAACCACAGTCCAAAAATCCGTTTTATATAAAGCAATAGTTTTTAATCGTACGGTACAGATTGTTGTTTTCGGAACTAGGATTATATATTATAGAAATAACCAAATAACCCCCGATTCCCCAAATCTATATTTGGAACTATTCCTATGGTGTTTCAAAACTCTAGCATCCGCTATTATGTTCGATCTTTTCAATCAAAATTGCTTTTCCTGACGAGGTTTAAGCGAATCTGATGATTAAAAATGTGCCAACCTCGATAAGAGTTGTTGCCCTCGATAGACTGCGACTCTGTCAATTATTTCCTTTTTTGGACGATAATACTTTGGAAGACATGACAGGATTCGGACCATAAAAGGCAAAGAGATAAGTGTGATTAAGATCTCGAGGGGATTTTATAGCAATCACGATTTTGTGGACGCCCCAATTGTTTAGGTACATTTCTGTTGCCAGTTGTACATCATTACGTGTTTTGTCAATATATTCCAGCTACACGGTTGGGTTATCATTTCTGGTTTTCAATACATAACGAGGTACTTAATTAGTAATTGCGGATTTATTATTTTGAAGTGAACATCTGATTCCAATGGAAATAATCGACTGCCTAGTGTTTTTACTGTAATAGAACTATCTAGGTGTTTCCTTATGCAAGCGTAGTAGTCTCATTTCGGTGGTTGAACAGACTTTCGTGGTGTAGTAGTAGGATACAATGCAGAAATGCAGATTGTAAATGGAAACAATGTTCCATTTTATGGGGTGTCCAAAAACAGAATCAATCTTGACAAGGTTCATATACAAATAAAAAGGAGAATGGTTGGCTATTGGGTGAATCTCATTAATAGTTAACAAATAAAACTATCTTATATCATTTATCTGAAGCTATTGCAGGATTATAATAATGGTCTAGGCAGAAGTAAATGGATAGAGAGCATTCTTAACATCTTATCGGAAACTGGATTTCAATTTATTTGGGTAAATCAAAATATTCCTAATAAATCCTGGTTAGATACAATCTTTAAGGAAAGACTTAACGATCAGTTTATTCAGACATGAGAAGCATCCATTACTAACTCGACAAAAACTGATACAAACAGAATTTTTGAAACGGAATTAAAATTAGAACATTTTTTGTTAAAAGACATAAAATATATAAGGCAAATTAATAAAATTTCGAACATATAATCATTGTTTACCTATAGAGAAGGGAAGATGGGAAAATTTGCCCAGACATGAAAGATTGTGCAGACTTTGGATGCAAAACTGCGTGGGTGATGAATTTCATTATCTCCTTGAATGCAACTTTTTCAGACAACAAAGAAAGCAACTACTACCCCAAACACGTCTACATCAGACCAAACGTACCAAAGTTTAAAGAATTATTGAGTTCTGAGAAAGTTGCGTTTTAAAAAATCTCTCTAAAATGATATTATTTTATCAAAATTTCGTTAATTTCAAATCATCTTTACTCGATGTGTTTGTTGTTCTTTCCATTTTTGTTCAGGA
The DNA here is from genome assembly GCA_029931535.1 of Margaritifera margaritifera. Classification (NCBI taxonomy): domain Eukaryota; kingdom Metazoa; phylum Mollusca; class Bivalvia; order Unionida; family Margaritiferidae; genus Margaritifera; species Margaritifera margaritifera. Next base: position 1,082,120 of record JAQPZY010001218.1, on the reverse strand, counting down.
AAAAGCACCATAGGTTCATCATTGTAATATAATGAGTTTACTACAGTTTAATTTGTGTTCCATTTATTGTAAATTATATCCTGTCTTTTCAATAATTCTCAACATCCATGTAGTTAAGTTTAAACTTGTTCGTATTCCATTGGAGTATTGACTGTGATGTTACTGTGAATCTGAGATAAATTGCAATTACTTTTTAAAAAAATTATATAGTCCATGGCCAATGTACACGCATGCAAAGTGAGATACTAATATTTTACCTCATATGATGCGTATTGCAACCTGAGTGTAATAAAGAAGTTGTCATTTGTCATTTGTCATTGTCATAGAGTGGATAAAAAGTGAGTGGAATCATCTCTATAACTTTTATGTATCAAAGATAGTATTTCTGCTTGGCATAATAGATGAAAAGAAATCTGATGATGTAATTAACTTATTCATATTACAGTTGAATTACATATTTACAACTGTAGATTTAATAATGAATTACCAAATATTTCTCAGTTTAAGAAAGAACTGAAATTACAATTTCTGTCAGAAAAGTATTCTGCATACACAAATTGAATATGGGGAAATTTTGATACAAATATGCATCTTTACAAAAAGTTGTATTTAAAGTGAATATTAATTTATCGCTATTTTACCATTCTATCCATAGAAAGGTATGTGTCAATACGTTTGGATGCAGTAATAAGTTCAGAATACATGTCCATGTACAATGATGCATCCCGGCCCACCTGTTAGACTGTTACCTAGCTACCCAGATTGTCCCAGCAATGCCTGGTGCATTAAGATTACACTGTATTAATTAATATGTTTATATTTCTATAAATACCTCTGTATATATAGGACATGCATGTCTATGTTTATGTATATGCTTATTTGTAGGTACATATATATATATATATATATATATATATATATATATATATATATATATATATATACACACATATACTTTAGTTTTGTATAGATTTTAATACTTTTGATCCACTATTATTAATATTTCATATTTATATTTCCTCGTAAATTGTTAACGGTGAGTCAAAGGCTTCCAACTTAGCAACGTAATGTGTTTAGGGTAAAAAAAAAAAAAAAAAAAAGGCAGGAAAAATAAAACTTCCATTTCATAAAGAAAATCCTAGTTTGCTTTATTTTAAACGCTAGTGTATGAAGAAAAATGAAGGATATCGATGAAAACCAGTATAATTAATTATAAAATATTGAGAAAGAAAGAATAACATATAAATCATATATATTTTATAGATTTGGACTCAGATAATTGGACTTTAAAAAATCACTGTAATTACAGATTAGAAAGCACATCAGTTCACTGAGCAATGATCTTCGTTTGTTTTTAAATCGGAGGTTTTTCTTAGCATAGAGCTTCCAAGTAAATATAAATAGAAATAAACATAAAAAATAAAAACATTTCGTTGAGCAGGAGATTATTCTAGAGAAACATAGTAGTTTATGTTGCTTTGTGTGTATGTTAGAAACTGATTTGTGGAAGACATTCTCCAATCATTATCGACTCATAATTGTACTGTAGAAAATATAATCTTTTAAACAAAAGCAATTTTATTTTGGCAGACTCTTTTAAACAATATATTGTAGTGACAGCCGAATCTGCCAAATTGGCAAAAAAATAAAAAGTACTGTAGGCTGGAAGAATTAAAACATTGGTTGGAAAAGACTTTGTAACCGATAATAACTACAAAATTTGACGTCTTTGTCATGCAAATACGAATCAAGACATAAAAAACCGAAAATAACAGAATGTTTTGCTTGATCTTTAACTCTATATCCATACACAAACAACAAAACATCCTACAATATCATGTTCCAAACTATACAGAAAAGGAGAAATGTTCAGAGATGATTATGAGAAAAAAAAGGTATTTTTTTTAATAAGATCAAGCAAAGTTGTTTATCTCAATTGTATTACACTGTAAATAGTGTATATAATTTTATGCATATACATTTTTAAAGCATTCCCTGTAAATGCAATGGAATGACTGTTGTCACTTTAAATAAATGCATTATCAAATATCAAATATCTTCTTTCCTACAACTGCAGTCTCTCTCTATCTCTCTCTCTCCCTCTGTTTATGATTTATACCTTGTTAATTTGACACTTGTTCAGTACCAAGAAGAGTCCTAGACGTCTTACATATACCTGTTTGACCTTAATCCCTTAGCACCCTCTTTGTTTTATCCACATTACAAACCTTCGACCGAGCCGCGTATTTGATACTTGTTTAGTGCCAAGTAACAGAGGGTGGTTATTTGAACTCCCTGTGATCGTGCCGCACAATTGATACCTGTTCAGTTGCATTCTTTAATAGGTTTCACAGACGTATGATCGAAGTGTCACTTACAGAGTCCCAGCTCAATTTCCACGTAAGCTCCCGCATATGACAGTAGAGACGAGGAATTGGAGTCAGACGATATTTACGATGACTACACGACGATCGAGGATTTCAGCACTATAAGTGGTCACTCAGACGATGCGGATGAATTCTTGGGCTTTGTACCAGATGACGTTAGACAGTGACCTTTATAGGACACTGTGAATCACAAAAGTGTGGACTTGACTTTCATTGTTTATTTGTTAGACGTGTGGAATTAACATATTACGGGATATTGTGAATCGGATCATTGTGGGCTACTTTTTGTATGCTGGCATGTGACCTGTGATAGAATTCATGGATTTATCATATCAAACGGATTTAAAATGTCAATCATTATATATTTCTATGGATTTTTATGACACGATGAAGAACAAAATGTAAGTTGTTAATTTATTTGTGACATATTCTACTCGATAATATAACTAATTGTATACACTGGTTTTGTCTTTATTATTCCTATCTATCTATATATCTATCCAGTTTCCTCTGTTATACACCGGTAGTCAACAAGAAAACTTAAAAAAATTTAAGTTTAGACCTTGCCCAGTGGATAAGCCGACCCCCCCTTCTTCCAGTTTTTTTTCCCTCAATTATTCGTGTTATATGCGAGTATATACGGTACTCTTAGGATGAGATGATGAACACGAAAAGTCTAACTTATGTTTACCTATGACAGTATATTGTTCAGATTGAGACTGAATTTTTTTTTCATTTGCTTAGTATTTATACAGAACGATCGGAAAGGTAATCACTTTTCTTTGAAGTTTGAGAAAAAATATTTTTTTCTGGTACATTTTTCAAAAAATAAAAAAAATAAAAAAGAATTAGCCGTCGTTTGATCGATTGTAGCTAGTCCGGTAGCATGGCTATTTGAGTGTATCACAGCATACAGTACTCATGCCAGATGTCAGCATAAGCGGATTATGATATAACAATGCACTGGTAAGATGGTTTGTCAATATGAACAAAGGATTTGTTTATATAACAAGATATAAATTCCAGTGCATGTTATATCCAAGTTTGCGGCTTCATTTCATGGTGGCTTTGAATTCCTAAACTCCAAACCCACGATTGTTGTAACAAGTTTTAACAGCCAAAAATTTTGTCGCCAAAAAAATCGCCAGATGGTATATTTTGTCGCCAATTAGGAAAATAGTGGCGCAGTCCAGCGCGATCCCTGTTAAACTGATAGGAATACCTAGATTACATTTTTGTAATTACAAATAGGTATAACTAGTTAATCAGCTGCCACTAGAAGAAGCAATTTAATTTGTTTTAGTTTCCAAAACTTCACTAAAATTTACCAAGTCCAAAATTTACCAAATTTTGTTATATATATATATATATATATATATATATATATATATATATATATATATATATATATATATATAGTTCTAACGTTGAAGTTGCTCATCCGTAACATTAATGACCATTATGGTTTGAATAGATCAACGCAATGGTGTGAAGACACCTGTACATATGTTTTCGTGTACATTGATAGGGGTTGTATCAATATTGTTTTGAAATATTTACGACTTTGTCATTTTCTGGTGAAGTTTTAGAAACTAAAATATTAAATTGCTAGTTTAAGTGGTAGCTGATTAAATATTTGTACTTATTTTTAATTACATACTGAAATCTAGGTAATCCTATCAGTTAAAATAATTTCCAATGTATAGTTTCTGCTGTTCTTATTTGAAGTCATATGGTCAAAATACATGGTGTAACGACAAAGAAGGACACACACAACTTGAACTTCGTGTTGTGCTCCAGTTGACGTACAGTTATGATATATGAACTTAATAGAATAGCACAGGTTAAAAAACGATGTAAGAAAAATCGACTTAAACCAAAATACATTTTCTGTGATCAGACTTATACAAAAGTATCCTGATTTGGGGCTTCCTGAATATTCATGAGACGTGAATGGGCGTCCATCTTAAACAAATTCTTTGGCACCTTATATAATTTATATGGTAACGTTACTTGAATATCTATAAATGAAGGCTTTAAATTTCTTACATCGTCTTTGAGAACATTATAGTTTACGTTTAGTGAAAGTTTAACGTATTTGAAGCAAACATTTGCTTTCGAGACATCGTCTTGAATCAGTTTTACGCCGTACAAGATCTGAGATTTTGCACATTTGCTTTAACACAATAATTAACACTATATGGTCATACAGGTAATAGGGCGAGACGTGTATATATATATATATATATATATATATATATATATATATATATTATATCAGTAGTACATAATTAGATATGTGAATTTACTCTTTCTTTGGCACCTTCGTACAAACGAACAGACGTCGGTATGTTCACATTCCTCTGCACATGGAATCTGGTTATTTGTTTAAATCGTCAAGCTATAACCCATGTCGACTATTCTCCTGGCCCGAGAAGGAGTCCTGCCTTGCATAGCTCCGAACGGCACCTCACCGCGCCTGAAACAAGCACCTAAAAGTAACCACCGCCCTATACTAGCCATAAACAGGTTTGAGATATCAGTAGAGATATCGGTTAAATACAGGTAACACACACACACACACACACACACACACACACACACACACACACACACTTATATCGTCCCGACAATTTAACGATTCTATCCTTTCTTGGAATGAAGTTATAAAGTTATAGAAGTTATTGAAGATATTTTTCTTCATTTCAGCACGAGTTTTAATTTTGTACTCAGACAGTTTCAGGTCATCAATGCTGCAGCTCGCTTTTGTCGTGCATTCGAACAGGTAGCCCGTGTTGCGAGTGTGAAACAGCGGCATGCGTTTTATGTCCAGACTTTGGTCATTACACCATGTATTTTGGCCACATGACTTCAAAAAAATTGTAAATAATTATAACTGCTAGTGCACCAAGACTACATTTGGATAATTGCTAATAGATAATAATATTTAATACACTGCCACTAGAACAAACAATTTAATATTTGGTAATTTCAAAGACTTAGTTAAAAACTTGCCAACTTAAAAACGTTTAAAAGCTGTTTTGAAGCAACCTATATGAATGTACGGTAGAACACATGCATACATGTCTTCACACAACAGTGGTCATGTATTCAAACCATAGTGGTCACTGATGTTTCGTGAATGGTTTAAACTTCCTCAATTTTCGTGAGGTTTAGAAACAAATTAAATATAAATTGTTTATTCAAGTGGCAGTGTATTAACTACTTTTACTGTTAGGCATAATTAACATAACATGTGTGTTTAACCTTTTCCTTAATAGTAAGTATCACTTTAAAGTTCTGATCAATTTGTAAACACCTTGTTGACAGCATTTGAGTTCTTGTCTTGTTGACAATTATTCACTACTGGTTTGGGGATTTTCCACAAGAACGACACATGTTGACTTGCATTGTGGGTTATTAGAACATGTGTATAAATACAGACTTTATACGCATTTATTCATTCCTATTTTAAATCCTGTTTCAAAATCATTCCTGTTTTAATATAAATCCTTGGGAATCTGTTAATTATCAGAGTTTTTAGTTGTGCTGTATACATAATTCGAAAGGAATTATTTCTTTGAACATTCATTGGAATTACCATAAAGTGCTAATTAACCTTTGGATTTATATACATGACTTTTGGATATTTGTGGACATTCTCAAAGATATTCTGGATTGTATCGTTGTGGCACATCAGGGTATTCAAGACTATTCATATATTCGGAACATTCTATAATTTCTGGCTTGTGTTTAGGACATTTAGGATTATTTGGAATTTAATTCACAAATTGTAAGTGACTTTTGAATTTTCATTTTAATTACAGAGAAATAAATTGTTTGTTGATTTTACGTATATTGTTGGTTTCACTTTCTTTCTGTTACATTATTTTAAGAACTAGAGTCGTAACACTACCTTTTAGAAATTGCCATACTCTTATCCAGTTACTACCAGCAGTTAGAATTAATTACAATGTGTAGTGTTTGCTGTGCCCATTAAAAGTAGGATGACCAAACCGCATGTTGAAATGACAAAAGTTTGGATATGAACCTAAGCGAACAGCTCAAACTATCACTGACAACTTAATACGCGTGTCAAATGTATACTCTTCACTAACCCGAGAGTAGTCATATTTCAAAATGGTGTAAGTTCTTAACTCTTCTCATATCATTGTGACCATTTGTTTTAGCTTTACTATTAAAGTCTAGAATATTTGTGGAATCAGCGTGTATGAAGCATGCATTCATTGTCTGAATGACTAAGAAAGCTATACGTTATAGGCTGCATATTAGGAAAGAAAAAATGAAAATTACTTCTGTTATGGAGAGTGCTACGACCAATTCCTGCTTTCTATGTTCTTGCCATTAGATTTGCGCACCAAACCCCAACGTGACGCCAATACTAACCTTCAATACTAGTGTCATGAAAGTTGTAATTATTGAATAGTTCCTCTTATACGACAGACAGAGATGGACATTTTTCTAGGATTATATTATAAATGACAGCTTTGAGAATTCAGACGACTCCAAAATCTAATGAGTCTGACAGGGCATGAATTGAAGCAGTTTTGAATAAGACATACAGACAAGATAGATACTGTATAGTGAGTCAGACTGACAAAAACTATGTCACAATGATCCACGTTGTTTTTCCGATTCACAATCACTACAGATACAACCGCCTTCCAATTGTGATGGTAATAGGTGAAAATGTAATGAAACAAGAGACTTGAAATGATTTGAAAGCAGTTCACAGGTAAACAGCTAGGATGTCAATATACCTGATTTACAATGTGGTAGTACCAGATATTTTGTGATTTTATATGATATGCATTTTGAATTTCGATAAAGTATTAAATTATATTCAACTTTTGTGTTATTCTTTCATTCTGTATATTCACAAAATAATAAAGTGATTACTTGTGTTTATTTTGTGATTTCAGTTTTGTTCGACCCTGTAACAAATGAATCACTCAGCTTGGGCCAGGATTACCTATTCATGATACCTGCTTTGTTCTAACTAACAAAACAAGGCAGCAACAACTTCCTGTGTGTTTGGTTTGAATACTATTTTTATTTTAGCCAAAAATTCGCAAATTATTGGTAAGTTTCCTTCAGTAAGTCTGAGTTTAAAGCCTATCATTTTAAGAAGTCCGTTTTTTCTTTTTTTAACATTTTTTTATTTTTATCTTTTTTTTTTGTTATACCCGGATAATAAAATGTATCTAAATTAGTGCATTGTTGAATTGCAGTAAGGAGTGCATTGTTGAATTACAGTAAGGTTGGTCCTTTTTGTTTCTATTTTCATTTCCTTTTTTTACTTTGATATTTCTTCCACAAATGTAAAAATGTCTTCAACTAATTTTAAGGAGATTAATATGTACAAGACTCTTCAAGCGTTATCTTTTATATTGTGATAATATTTTTTATAAGCAATTTCATGCACTCTATTTTGATTCCGAGTAAATGGAATTGCAAACGGAGTTAAATGTGTTTGCTATGTATGTAGTATTCTGATGGTTGAAGTTCTACTGTATACGTGTTCTAAATGTATTATATTTGTATTTTCAGGAGTTTTAATAATTTATTTGTGATACTGTAATTGTAATGCACAGCCAATCCAATAAGTTATAATCCGATAAATAGCCCCCCCCCCCCGTGTTTATACTGATGGATAATTTGAAGGTCTGAAGTCACCTATTCATAAAATCTATGAATTATTTGCAAACAGATCTGTCTGTAACACATCGGTGTACATTTGAAACATTTATCGGTATTTCTCGCGTCTCTTGACCTGCCGTCAGTTAAAGGGTCCTTTTGGCGATATGTACAGAATATTTCCGGATCAAATCCTATGTTTGACGACTTGTAAATCCATCTGGAATAACACAACCATATGTTATTTGGCCATTTTGAATGTCGTGGCTACATACGTATGTTACGAAATACCGGTAAGCGTCTAACCTGCACGCTGGTGTGTTCCGGATAGATATGTATGCATCAAAATTGCACATTGTAACGAACAGGTGACATCAGATCCTCAAATCGTACATTGGTATCAACAAAGAATTTTTTTGGGGGGGAGGCTGATTTATGGGACTAATAAATGTAATGAAACTTACGGATCGACTTAATATTCATACTCTAAGTTCAGACCTGAAACAAAGAAATGCAAGCCCAGTCGATTGACTGAATGAAAAACAGGCAGAAAAAGTAAACTCTGTATAACGACTATCTCTCGAAACGGTTGCATAAAATGGCTGAATATTAATGAGAAAAAGCTTCCAGTGTATACATTTAGCTGCACGATCCATGATTCTGAGAAATTGGTCGGATAGATTACAACTTAAAAATAAATATTTATGTGTACAATGTGTTGCGAGTGCTTGCACAATGCATTGAGAGTACTTGAATTGACAATTTCAGACCCTCCTTCTCTGAACATTCAATGTATTTTTTTCTTGTACATGAAATATAATATTAGTGAGAAAATATATATATATATATATATATATATATATATATATATATATATATATATATATATATATATATTACTGTACATAGCAAATGGGTAAGAGAGCTATCGTATGCCCCATGCCACCACCATACCTTTCTGTGGAAAGAAAACTATGTCTAGAGTTACTGTACATATAGCCTAGCCTGAACGTACCAGCTATCATACTCTAAAGTCATTATAACATCATCATCATCATCATAAAATCATCATCATCAAATGAGTAGTAACAACATAGGTAGTAGTAGAAGTAGTGGCAGTTGTAGTGACAAAGAAGAAGAAAAAGAAGGAGAATACACTGTTTTTATATTTTGTGGTCCTATCAGACAAATTAGTGATCAGTTTAAAAATACATCGTCTGATATCATTGATCACGCTCTTGGGATGTATTGTGCATTGTATTATTGCATTTTCCGTTGTCGTATGGGAACAATGAAGCATTCACAAATGGTTCAGCTTCCTGGCGTCAAAATGATCTAATTTTGAATGGGTAAATTAATGAGTGAGTCAATACGTATATGTGTGTTCGTGTATGTGTGCTCAACAAGGACAACTAAATGAATAAGTGTGTGTGTGTGTGTATGTGTGTGTGTGTGTGTGTGTGTGTGTGTGTGTGTGCGTGTTCGTGCGCGCGCGCGTTTATCAAGGACGTAATTAATTTTTTTCTTCCGGTATGAGCGGTGATGTATTAACATCAGTTGCATAGTGCTCACAAACGTTAGTAAACTTCAGCTATAACTAAGACTTGTTGTGACGCGAAAGGCTGGTATTACATATATAAAGAACCGTAAATTCAGAATTTACTACCATTTGGAACTTTGGAGTTCAATTAGGCCCTTTTTTAAGCATATATTGGCTGTTTACATTTGCTTGATTTATGATTGATAGAGCATTCTGCATGTTCATTGTTATACCTGAGTAATCCATGTAATAAACATATTGTACCTGGGTGCACACATATACAATGACCTTCGCATTCGCTGAAAGTACCCATTATTCTACTAAACCTTAGTCCGCTATACAGTGGTCATAGAAAGATTGGGATATTCAACGTCCTAAATAAATATGAATGCAAGAGCTTGGCTGATATTACAAAATGCTGTCTGAATCTGCACATGGATATTGCACGTATCGTTGCAATGCAAACAAAGATGGCTGAGATGGCGGACAAGGTCGAGTATTTGGCATCTAGTATAGAACGCCTTCAAGATGGTGACTATCCCTAACATGGAGGAAAGATGGATGAGGAAGCTGAGGCGGAAGCTGTCGAACGGCAAGTGGAATTTCCTCGTTTATCGTATGGAAGTATGAATCCAGGAGTCGCGTGAAATTACTCAAGAAATGGCGCGTGACCTCTTCACAAAACAGCCTGCTGCTGACAAGGTTTCTTATCTGGCATACCGGGCGGTGATCAGAAATTAAACATGTCATAGTCTGTTGTGTACTAAAATGGTCTAAAATCACATATCCAGGCTAAAGGTTTACTACTGTAAACCCAAATCAGCGGTTCAGCGCTATCTCAATGAGGTGCCCCGTCTCTTGCCACTAATCAGAATGCGTGTTTCTAGCAGAATATTTAAGCATGATTTGCAGCATTATAAAATGGATATATTATATCATTGTTTTAACCAAATGAAATATAGGGGTAATAATGTCTAATCTGCATTCGGAGAAAACAGAAAACAAACAACAACTTATGAACGACGAAGAACAAGTAAGGCAATTATTGTGTATGAAAACATTAACATTTCATAACAATGACTATGCCTTACGACAGAGGAAATGAATGCGTGATTTTACTCCTAGTAAATTGCATTCAAAGCCGAACTCAGCTTTAGCGATCATAAGAGAAAATTTGAAATTACACATAGGACGTCGTGGCATGTTGTGTGTGTGTGTGTATGTGTGTGAGAGAGAGAGAGAGAGAGAGAGAGAGAGAGAGAGAGAGAGAGAGAGAGAGGGGGGGGGGAAGGGAGAGAGAGAGGGAGAGAGAGAGAGAGAGATCTGTGACTATTCCCCAGAAGGCAATGCAGCATACAGAACATTAATTGGTACACAGGCGGATCAAGACAAATTGTTATAAAACAACTTCAAGCTAAATCTGTCCTAAATTAAAACAGCAACATCAAGGTGTGAATTGGTTTATGTTTAGAAAAATGCAGTATTCCTGTCCCATTGATTTGACACATGATTGTCGTCGCAGGTAAATGTACTTTACTGCACAGCCAAATATCATCGATAAGATATATTTTAACAACCCAATTTTCATGCTTTTTTCCTTTTCTCCATCGATCTTTGAATTTTGCTCGAAGATTTTGTCTGTAATCAATACATTGTATTTATTTATCGGTTACGTATAGACCGAATGTTATCCACTATGACTTGCTGCATTTCTTCAATTAATGGCTGGGCCCCGGGTGGCCTTAACAGATCACTGACATTTACCCTCTGTCCGCGTGGGTTCGAGTCTCGGGCTCGGCCAATGTGGGTATGTGAGAAAGCTTGCCAGTAGCTTCCCGTAGGTCGGTGGTTCTTTCCGGGTTCTTCCTCCACCAAATATACTGGCCGCCAAGCATAGTGTATCATCATGTGCTGAAAAATGGAGTTAAACCCATGCCATCATCAATTAATGGTTGATTGTAATCATTCATCAGCGTCATTTAATGAAGAATAGATGAATTAATCAATGCATGCATGCTGAGTCATTTTTTTAATTAATTTTTTTCTTTCTTGCTTTCGTTCATTCTTTCTTTCTTTCCTTCCTTCCTTCTTTCTGCATATGTTTATTCACCTTTGCCGTTTAATATGAGGGATATATAATCAATTTCTAAATGATTTCAAAGTTTTCGACATTTATTAATACAATGCATGTAACGAGTTATCTTATTGACTGGCATTTTACCCTTTCTAAAATACAGGTTCACCGCTATTAGATAGCGGTTAACCAATATTGTTTTCGCGGTTTACTACTATTTGGATACTGGTAAACCCTCTTAGAAGTGGCGAGCCAGTATCTAAAAGCGGCCAACAAATTAAAAAAAATACTGCTTCACCGCTATTAAAGAACCGGTGCCAGTAATTTTCATTTTCGTATGGTGCATGAAAGGGATAAACTTTGAGCGGATATAGATATTATGATGACATATTATAGCAAACTTCCCAGGAAAAGCGAGTTTGAAGTCTCATCCGACCTACCATATATTTTACCATATAGTTTGCCCCAGCGGTGGATCGAACTGCTCATTCACACATCCCAGTTACCTGCAGACGAGCGAAGAAAAAAAAAAAAAAAAAAAAAAACCCAAACAAACAGATGGGCATATCTCAAGAAACCTCCCTGTGTGGAAATGATAATGAGTCAGAGAAAAAGAAAGAGAGCAATGATGAGTGTGATGCGCACGAGTGATAAGGAAGATTAACAAGATTCAAATAGTTCATATTTTTATGTTGTTTGCATCCCATATAGAGATATGAGATCATTAAAAATCAAACCTAAAAAAGAGAAATACTTGACCAGCATGACTTGGTGGTGTTTAAAAATCAAAATTAAACCCATTAGGACACTCATATTTTTGTTTATCACCATCTCGTGTAGGGATATGACAACACTAATATATTTAAAATGAAAGAAAAACAAACGAATATTCACTAAGGTCGTCTGACGGAGTACAGGAAATACTAATGTCGTCTGATATTATTTTACAAGTAAGTAAATGTTAAATAGCATACACGGGTTATTATGCAAGGCCGTGTATTGTCGGAGATCGAAAGGTCAAATCTCAGCAGAGGTGAAACAATATTTAATCTACGTATAGATTTTGTCATTTGGGTCCGGACATACGTCATTAGGTATCGATCATACTATGTGTCAGATATATTAAGTTAACATAATCAAAATGAACACTACGATACATGATATCCCAATATGAAAACAAGTGAGGAAAAATTACAAATACCTTTCAAACGTTTTTAAACTAGAGTCTAATTAGGATGTATCAATAAGCAGACTTTAAAAGTATCATAACGAAAGGTCATGCATATTCATGTAAAAGAAATCTAAATGAGTATAGGTATATATTTGAATTAATGTTTCAGTGACATTAAACCATATTTAAAGAAGATAATCATTCGAATACATTTAACAATTTTGTGCTGTAAAAGCGCAATTACAGTTGTCGGTCAGACTTATGAAACGTACCAGTCAGGATGGAGAAGAAATTGAGTATATAAATTTTTTACACACAACAAGGGTTATAAATATGTTGCATAGGGAAGCAATAAATAATTTGCTGAAAGTTTATTTCATATTTTACTTACGAAATTTAACAATAAACGGAACTACACTATGGATTTGTGACCGGATTGAAAATGAAACCTTGCACGTATCAATCGCTCAGAGGTATCTCGTATGTGGATTTGCCTAAAAGGGTTTTAAATAAAGGCTTTACCCGACGTAAACAAAAACAAAAAAAAGTAACATATTTGTATTTTATGTTGTGGATCTGTGTTAAGTACACTAAGTGATCATGTAGATTGACCATCAAAATACAATTAGATAGATACAGTTACAGGTTTCACAGATGGCTCGTAAAATAAAGGAAATTGGAAAATTTCTAATGAATTTAATCTATTTGTAAATGTGTATAAATTATTGGAAGTTGATGACAGCAGCTCTCTGCCAGAGGAAACAGACTAGCTACATCAAACATGTTAGAATGACTGGACATGTTTTCATTTCCATTATATTTCAATGTGGTGGTCTTAATAACTATAAAGACTGAAGGTACAATTACCTTGGAGTAAAAGATGTTCAAAATTGGTTTCATCTCAGATAAACAAACATGAAATCTAAAATGCTTCTATAAACTAAATGCTTCAGTTTTTTCAATATAATAAAACATTTTCAGACCGCAAAAGACTATGTTACAATGAAGATCACTCGATATATATGATGCCTAAAGAAGGTTCATTTGTAAGATGTAGAAACTATTAACATCAATTAAAAGTTCCGTATATCAATTATTGTGACTTTGATAGTATAATTGTACTTGTGAAAATAAACTTCGCACACAGCGACAGAGCTGTATCTAAGTCACACGGGCAGAACATAATTATTATTGATAATTAGTCAGTCAAACACTGTCTATAAGAGTTCATTATTTACCTGGAATAAATCCATAAGACATACATACCAACAGTTTACAAAAGAACAGAGACTGTATTAGACTATTTTACTATACACTGAGTAAAATTGCAAAGCTAGTTATGATGAATTAAGACTATAAAAAAATGTAATATGAACATTATTTTAAAGTATGAAACATCTGCTGCATCTGAGATATAAATAGCTAAAAAAAACAAAGAGAGTATAACGATTTAACAGGCAAGTGTAAAAGGGCAGCACTTAACGAATGCCGTTTGAACTTTAAATATTCCAAATACAGTGAAACTCCTCAAACCTGAAACTTCAGTATAGTGGAACCATTCAAGACCGAAGACAATTTTGAGTCCTGACAATTTCGTTGTTTAATATCACTATTTTTTCCCAGTAAAACGAAACCCTTCAACTCCGAATACCGAAACAAATTTCTATCCCAAATTTCAATTTTCCGCTTACCCCCCCCCCCCTCCATAAAACCGAAACTCAGTTAAAAGTTGAAATATATTTTAGCTGCTAAATTTCTGACACATGCTGGAACTGATTAATTACTTCCCAAATGAGTACTTGGATAGCTTTGAAAGGTTTTAACGAAATAACTATACCACTACTAGAAAAGTTTCACTCATCATTTAACAATTCAGACATCTTAAATGATGATTCCCAATACGTTATAGATGTTATAGAACAATTTAAACTTAAATATGGAATCTATAGATTATGTAAAGAAAGATATTCAAGCTATTTGACATTTTTTGAGGAATTTAGGAATGTGCGTATGAAAAGTTACAAACTAGACCCCTCTCGTTATTACAGTCCTTCTCAATGATGCAAGTTTAAAAGTATCATCCGTTCACAGATATGATATATTCCTGATGACTGAGAGGGGAATAAGAGGTGGCATTAAATGATACCACATCAGTACGTCGAAGCAAGTAATAAACACTGCTTGGATAAAGATGGCACGATACAAATTATATAAAGTACAAAAAGCCAGAGTCAATGTAATTGATTATAATATGCCTATATTATACCAAACTCTATGTATGGTACATCAGCCAATAAATGCCGGTAAACCTTTAAATAGGGAACGGAATGGACAATTTCATGGGTAGAAGAAAATATGTTCGAAATATCGAGACGACTTCAATACTGGTTGCATTTTAAAAGTGGATCGGAGATTCCTTTATACTTGCCTGATTATTGCCAGGACAATCCGGTCAGGACGGACTAATCACATACGAAAATTTAAAATAATAATTGATGATTACAGGGGTACAAAATTAAATGTACCAAAACTTTTATGTACATTGAGAAAACAAAGAATAGTATGTAATTCACTACACAGACACTTTAAGCTTTACGCACAACTAGGTTCTAAGCTGAAAAATATATACAGTGTTGTCTAGTTTGATCCACAACTATTGTTAAAATACTACATAGAACTGAATAAAAATTTAAGATAAAAACTCGAAATGATTTCGAGAAAGACTATTTTCAAACTGATGAACAACGTTGTGTTAGGTAAATAAACGGAAAATCTCAGACGAGAACAAAAGCGAAAATATGTACAGATATTTTTTTCTCAAATGAAAGCAATATATATATATATATATATATATATATATATATATATATATATTTCCCAGAAGAACATTTATTAACAATGACTTACCGCAAGTCAGTCTGAATATATAATTTCCCAGAAGAACATTTATTAACAATGACTTACTGCAAGTCAGTCTGAAAAACATGAAAATCAACCTGACAAATGTCAATTTACGGTGGATTTAATGTGTAAGAATTATCTACATGACTAATGTACGACTTTGCTACCACAAGTTCAAAACTAAATACTGTGATAGAATGAGATTATTTATGACTGATGTATATTTTATTTCAGATTTGTGTTGAGACAGAAACCTTTTACAATGACACGAAGGATAACATCAAATTTGATGACACTAGTGACTTACACAAGGACAACATATTTAGTATCCCACAAATAAATATGAAAGTTCTTGGAATTTTCACGGCTGAAGAGACTTCCAATTCTAAAGTTTCTTGCGGTAAGGTCAAAACTTCATTGATTCCAGGTTGATAATGACTAGACGAAGGTTTGTTAGGGAATAAAAAGAAATATGTGATTAAAAAATTTAAGATCCGAAATGTACAAGGATTATGTATTAGAGCACAATGCAAATGATCTGCAGCATCAACATGAAATCTACAGCATTAAAATAAATAAAGTAGCATTGTTTATGTATGATGATATGCGTTTTTGTTGACAACGTAAACACATTACCTTATGGACACGCTGGGACGGTAAATACGGTATACTATATCGTTGATATCTATATAGGTAGAAATGCTTTGTTTATGATCGATAACTGGGATGGAATTTCGATGACGCGTAATAGAAAGCATCTTAATCTAACCCAACTAACTTTAAGGGGTAGAAAGTTTAAAATATCTGTATGGGCAAATGCACCACAACCCTTTAATCAAGGATTTTAGAGAAAATTCGCGTTTTGTACTGTTTAACAAATGTAGTGAAACCTGTTCGAAGAAAACCACGATATTCTAAAAGATGTGAAATGAGAAATTGTAGATGCTTTCAAACAGCACAAAAGAAATAAACTTTTTAATGCATTTAGAGTTTCTCTTTGACTTTGCTCTCTGCAGAGACTGTATCGACGATGTCGGGGTATTCCAAAGAAACAACAACTACGGAGTGTGATTATAGATGCATGCTGTAAGCGAAGTATACTGTATTTACCGTCTTTTCATGTCCATAAGGTAATGGGTTTATAATGTCAAAAAAAAAAAAGAGAATAACAAACAAACAAACAAACAAAACCGCACCACTCGTCATCATACATAGACAATGCTACTTTATTTATTTTGATGCTGTGTATTTCATGTTTATGCTGTACACCTCATGTGAGTACATATCAGATAATTTTTCTTATGGTTAAAGTTTTCGTTGTTCTACATTTTGGGTCTTAAATTCTTTTTAATAACGCATTTACTTTAATTCCTTACAAAATTTTCTTCCAGTCATTATCAGTCTGGAATCAAGAAAGTTTTGAAATTAACTTACAAAACTTCCTAATTGGACCTCTATATATGAGATGTAAAATACACCTAAAGTATGAATTGTGCAATAAAAGCCTGTATTTATTACTAATGCATCCACATTCCATCCATTATTTGAATCTTTTCACTCTTCCTATCACTAGTGCGGATCACTCATTTTCGCTCGTCTTCTTTCCCTGAGACTCATTCTCATTTCTACAAAGGGAGGCTTTTTTAGATACACCAATCTGTATTTTTCTTCGCTCGTGGGGCAGAACATATTGTAGGATGGTATATATGTATGTATATGTATATATATATATATATATATATATATATATATATATATATATATATATATATATATATATCGGCTCAAAGTTTAACTGTTTCATACACCATATGAAAAGGATGAAAATTACAGCGGTGAAGCAATATTTGTTCATAGCTGTTTACCGCTTTTAGATACTAACTCGCCACTTTTAAAGAGTGTTTACTCGCGTTCAAATAGCAGTAAACTGCTAAATATTAGCAATCAAGCGGTCTAATAGCAGTCAACCGGTATTTAGAAATAGTAAAAACTCCAGCCAATAATGGATGTTGAAAACTTTGAAATCATTTAGAAAATTATTACAGATTAATCATAGTAAATGGCAAAGGTGTATAAACATCTGCAGCAAGAAAGAAATAAAGAAAGAAAGAGAGAAAGAAAAGAAAGAAAGAAAGAAAAAAGAAAAGAAAGAAAAAAAAGTAGAATTGCAGCAGAAAGGAAGAAAGAATAAGAAAGAAAATGAATGAAAGAAAGAAAGAAAATTAAATTAAATAAATTACTCAAGGAAAGAACAAAAATCCATTCAGCATGCATGCATTCATTCACCCATTCTTAAAACAATCTGATGACGCTGGAGATTGATTATATTCCACCATTAATTAAAGAAAGCAGCAAGTCAATAGTGGATCAAGTTCGGTTTTTACGTAACCGATAAATAAGTAAACACCATATATTTATTACGGACAAAAGCTTCTAGGAAAATAACAATCGATGGAAATAGAAAGAAACATGGAATGAAAATAGTAAATTGGGCTGTTAAAATGCATCACTTTTAATTTATCGTATCATAAAAAGGTGAAAGGCACAATTGATGATATTTGGCTTTGCAGTCAAGTACATTTGCCTGAAACGAAAATCATATGTGTCAAATAAGCAGCAGAGAAAGACTGCAATTTTCTTAATATATACCAATTTACACCTGGATGTTACTGTTTTGAGACAGGACACATTCAGGTTGAAGTTATTTTATACGAATTTGTCTTGATCCGCCTGAATACCAAATCTTTACAGTCAGTTATCTGTGTGCTGTATTGACTTCTGGGGAATAGATACGGAGAGAGAGAGAGAGAGAGAGAGAGAGAGAGAGAGAGAGAGAGAGAGAGAGAGAGAGAGAAAGGAGAGAGAAAGATCATGCATTCATTTTCCCTGGCTTAGTCACTGCAAAGTTTTCCGCCAAAATTATTCTCTCTCACTTATTCTTCGTCATTCATATTTTTTTCCGAATGCAGATTGGACAATTTTAGATCTTTATTTCATTCGGTGGAAAGAAGGAGATAATATCCATTTTGTAATGCTGCACATAATACTTGAAAATTCTACTAGTAAAACGCATTCTGACGCATTGAGATAGCGGTGAACCGCTCTTTTGGGGATCCCTGCAAAATACAGGTTTAGAGTAGTTAGATATGTTTTTTTTAACCATTTTTGTACAGAATAGACGATGAAATGTTTCTCCTTCTGATTGCCGCCTGGGATCAATGTAAAAAACCGTGTTAGCAGTAGGTAGTTTAAGTATTTCTGTAACGAGATCACGCGCCATTTCTTCAGCAATCTCAGTCGACTCCTGGATTCCATTTTTCATACCATAAACGAGTAAATTCCTCTTGCCTCCTCCATCATTTTTCCGTGCTGATACACGGTAAGGGCGCAAGGCACAGTTTTTACGCACAAATTTGATGCCGCATCAACCTACCTAATATAAAAATTCATAAAAATATATGACACCTGTGAGGAAAAAGAACCATATTTTGGGATAGCTATAGTAAAACAAAACGTAAGAATATCATTCACTTGACCTGACAAATCACTAGAAGTTCATAGAAAAGAAGTTTATGCACCCAAACCCCAAATTCATACATGCATTTTTCATGTCCGAGTGTCATTTTGGACACAAAGTAAGACGGTGTAAATGCAAACCCTTTCCCTATGTGAAAATTTAAAAAAAAAACATTGTATACTAAACAGCTTGATGCAGTTCAAAAGAGCTACCATCCCGGCCATTTTTTATATAGATATTCTGCTCGTCTTGAACCCACGTGTCTACTGCTGTTTGGTGCTAGCTCTGTTTCCTGGCCGACTAATGGTATTTCACTTTCTAGATACTGTGAAGTAACTATGGGAGGTGCACATGCCTCACATCAGGTTCAAGAACAGCATAAGCGCAAAATACCTAATTCACAAATATATGCATATGTTTAACTAGTAAACATCAATAGCTTAAAAAGTCACACCATAGCCTTAAGTTAAGAAATTGTACAGGGGCCAATTTACGAACATATCCCCTGGCATCATAGTCAATTCTTTTAAAGTAGTTTCTGTCAAATGTTGTGTACATATCACATATTTAGCCATCATCTAGTAAAATGGTATGAAAGAAAATGTACTGTATGCAAAACTAATAATGTCATTACTCTTTTGAAAAAGGGACTACTTTACGGCATAAAACATTGCCTCTATTGTGAGTTATGACCCAGTTCCTAACCTTTAATTATTGTTCTGGTGGTACTAATAACAGCAGCAAATGGGGTGGGGGTGGATGGGTATCACCACAGTGCGGCTAACTGGGAGAGATGAAAGTTTAATCAACAAACATTAAGCCATTTTGTAACATTGATATTGTGTGTGGGACCCTGTTAAGCTTACGGAGTGCCACATGAACTAAATCCAATGATAAATGACCGCTAAAATCGACCATCCAAATATGCTTACTCCATATCATTTAACAGAGAAATGTCTTCTCAAACTCCAATTCACTTGCAATTAACTTTAATTGTTGTTGGAGTTTACAAAATGAAAGTAAATAGTAATATAAGCTAGAGGACAAATATTTACGGTGGAAACTTTTGTTCAAGATAGGAAGCATTTCAGCTGCTTGGCTTCTAATAAGTACATACCCCAAAACACACCTCTTATGGAAGCTAAGTCTGTCTGTCAAAGTCAATCTCTTGTGCACTTAGATCAGGTGAGTATCTGAATGAGATTCAAGCTGGTGCTTCTATCAGCATGACTGTTCAAATAATCGTAATATTTTACCATGCAAACCGAGACCAGGAAAACAAAAAAAAAAGAACAAGTGATAATGATGCACTTAAAATCCTTAGTGAAAACATGACAGTTTCGGAGGAATTAACCCCAGCAAACTTTCTGAACTAATTAGAATGTTTCAACCCCATGAATGTGAAAATGTTTTTCCTGTGGTTAAAAGTTATAAAAAAAACAAGGTATGTGCCTTTACCTTCAGTTGCTAAAGACAGAATAACTCCGATTTTGACTTGGACAATCGGTATATCGATGGGAACAAATGATCCGCTCTTTCGACAACTTACACTCTAGCTATCTGAAGAATATTGTTGATAAACTGCTCTAAGGAAATCCATTTTTTCGTATATAGAAAAACTGGTATACCATTCAAAAGAAGCAAAGTAACACTAAATTGCAAACAAGTTAATTTTACAGGACTGCTGAACCATGGACAAGCAATGAACATACATATAGCATAAACCTAACATAATATTCACCTGATAGGATAAGTTTGACTCAATTGTTATGTCCAACACAGTCTCCACTTATTTTACAATTATACCCCCTTTGATAATTGACCCTATAATTTTCAAGATAAATGCATAACGTTAGTACATTTCTTATTATGGATTAGTTGTGTTATATGGATCTCTGATGTCAACTTTACAGTAGGGTCATGAAGGTAGAAAATAAGTTGGTGTGCTAAAACTTGTATTTTTTGCCCCGAAATATGGCCAACAAAATGTCATATGCATCCCTATATGCAAGACTTTCATTGGTGGCATTCATCATTCATAACAGGATGTTTATTTATAATGTCTCTGAAGTATATCTGTTCCTGTGAAGTGAAATTTCCTTGGAGAATATGTGATATGTTATGCAATGTTTTTGTGTGACTGTACTGAAATATGAATAATATTCATTAAAATATGATTTTAGAGATTGACACATACAGAAAAGCAAGAAAATACATTATAATCCTCGTTAGTGTCCAATATCTAGAATGTTAAGTCCAAACTATGCTTCTTTGTATTCATGCAAAATGTTCTTCCTTTTTTTTTCATTTCTCCCGTAACCTTGCTGGTCGTAGGGGCCCCACTGATGACTTTGCGACAATCTCTCTCCATTTCGCCATGTTCTCCACTGCTCTTTGGGACCTTGCAAACTCCATGCCTATCCACTCTTTGATATTGTCTTCCCATCTCTTCTTTTGTCTGCCTCGTTTTCTCTTTCCACTCACTGTGCCCTGTAGGATTGTCTTTGACAGGCCAGTTGAGCGTGAGACGTGACCATACCATCTTAGTTTGCGTTTCTTTACATTGGTGAGCAGATCTTCATAAGGTCCAATTGCACCTTGGATTTATTGCGCACGTCCGCATTAAAGACGTGGTCGAAGTATGAGATTTTCAGGATCCTTCGATAACATCTCATATCTAAGGCATGGATTCTTCTCTCTAATTCTATTGTTAGAGTCCATAACTCACATGCATATTGGAATATGGACATGACGAAGGAGCGCATAAGCTTGATCTTGGACCCAAGAGTAACGTTGCTGTCTTTCCAAATAGGCTTCAGCCTAGCCAGAGCAGCTGTTGTCTGCGCAATCCTGGAAAGAACCTCAGGTTTTGAAACTTCATCAGAGGCGATAGCACATAGGTACTTGAAGCTTGTTACTGTGCCCAGCTTCTGTCCATTCACTCTTATTTCCTTTTGGATGCCACTCGGGTTGTTTGTCATTAGGTTTGTCTTGTCTCCATCCCATGTCTTAGTGATGCTTGATTGAGACGGTTCACTAAGGTTTTCATTTCTTCTTCATTTCCTGCTAAGCCATTGATATCATTAGCGAAGCGCAGGTTGGTGATTGTTTTGCCTCTAACACTGACACTGCCCTCACGGTCTTCCAAGGCGTCGGACATGATCCTTTCCAGGTAGATGTTGAAGAGCGTGGGTGAGAGAAGGCACCCCTGTCTGACTCCGACTGTGATTCTGAACCTGTCTCCTATGTTGCCATTGACAAGAACTGTACTAGTCGCTTTGTCATACAGGGTTTCTATAGTGCGGATTAGTTTTGCGTTTGTGTTGTATATCCGCATGGTGGCCCACAAGGCTGCATGCCATACCTTGTCGAAAGCCTTCTTGAAGTCAATGAAGACATGATAGAGGTTCTGTTGATGCTGGTGATATTTTTTACAGAGGATTATAAGATTGAAGATCTGTTCTGTAGTGCTACGTCCTGCTCTGAAGCCTGGCTGTTCTTCCGCACGATGTGCTCTGCTTGGGGTTTCAGTCTATTGAGGATGATCTTAAGCATACCCTAGCTTGGGTGACTAATAGGTGCAAAAAGCGGTTACCTCCTCTGCACTGTGCATTTTATACAGCAGAGAGGGGTATGGGGGGGGGGAAAGGAAAGTAGTATAATGAGGTTAATGCATAATAATTACATCCATACGAAAGAACAGAAAATAACAACAGATGTGATTGATTGCATCAATCAATAAATAGCAGGTGTTTTTTAAAGGTGCAAGGGACAGCTTGATGTACAAATTTGATGCCGCATCAATCTGCCTAATATAAAACATTCATAAAAATAAATGTCACCAGTGACATAAAAATAGTCCATTTTCTTTGGATAGCTATAATAAAACAAAAAATAAGAATGTCATTCACTTGATCTGACAAGCCAATGGAAGCTCATAACAAAAGAAGTGTATGCGCCCTTACTCCTAAATCGTACTTTTTGACACAAAATGATGCTCATAGTGCAAATGCAAGCCCTTTCCCTACGTGATAATTTGAACAACATTGTGTACCAAACAGCTTGATGCAATTCAAAATAGTTGCCATCCTATTCTACTTGCTTTGAAAGCACGTGTGTATTGCTAAGGGTGGCTAGCTCTGTTCTCAAGCGACTATTGGTATTGGTCTTCCCGGGTGCTTCCTCTGGCAAATATACTGGTCTCCATGTATAGCATAGTATGTGCTAAAATGTGTTAAACCCCACGAATCTAAACCAAACTTTCGCATTATGTCTTACTACTCGACCATGAGGGTCTGTCCTACTACGAAAATGAGAAAATTGCGAGTGCATATGGGAACACCTAGGTAATTATATTTATAGTAAAAGCTATTGGCATCAGATATCCACTTCAAAATAATAATTAAGAACCTTTGTATGTACTGAAAATCACAGATAAGGACCCAGTTGTGTATCTAGCTTAATTGACAGAACACATAATGATCTACAAATAGGATCTGAAATACACACAGGCGATTAGGGCATCCACATAATCGTGATTGCTATAATATCAATTCGAGAGCTTAATGGCAATTATCTCTTTGCGTTATATGGTTGGAATCCTGTCATGCCTTCCAAAGTGTCATTGTCCAGAAAAGGAAATAATTGACATAGTTACAGTCCATCGAGGGCAACAACTTATATCAAGGCTGGTAAATTATTACAGTCATCAGATTCTCTTAAACCACGTTTGTAAAATAAAACTTGATGGAAAAGATCAAACATAATAGCGGATGCTATAGTTTTGACACTCTATAAGAAGAAGTTAATTTACCCGAAATAAAATTGGAGGGTGGGTGCTGGAGGAAGTTTGTTTTTTATTTATATAATATATAATCTTAGTCTCGAAAACAACAATCTGTACCATACCATTAAAAATGTTTGCTTTATATAAAAAAAGATTTTTGGATTGTGGAGCTATTTTATTTAAAACCTGTAATTTAGATGTGTGTATATATGTAGGTTTTAATTACTTAAAATGAATTAGACCATTTCATTTACAAGTACCAAGTATAATATACATTCAACACGGTTACGTGACATAGGTACCGATCTGTATCGATGTGATAAACACGTACTACATAACTGTTTAGTAAGAAGATTAATGTGTATAACTTAAGAATACTGAACTTTTCCTGTGATATATTTATGACAATACCTCCAACTTTTTATTTCTGGCTCTCATGTGCTGTCTCGTAAGCCATCTTCAATTCAATACACCGAACGTCATGTCAAAACACTCAGCAGAGTGCAAAACACAATTGTTTATTGATCATGATGTTATCTTTCGCGACACAGTATTTTTCATATAGAAACTACCACAAATAATGAAGAGGTCAGAGGTTATGTACAAATGTCTATTATATCATGCTGGCTATGTACAAATAAAAAGTTTTATATGTAGATTCGTATATTATTTACGTACTTGCCTAGTGACAGAAGGGGAAAGGAATTCGCTAAATCCAGTAACTGCTTGTTTTTAATGATGTGTTTCGTGTGTCGAACTATGTAAGAGTACACCGGTGAAACTCTTAAATGCATACAGCAGACTCATTGATGGATTTATTTGACCTTTGACAACGTCATCATTTTGTGATAAGCTGGTGATTGACAATTGGGGAGATCATAACTGACTGATCACCTTTTCCAAATAGGCAGAAGATCTCTTGTAGGAAAAAAAAAACTGGAAAGAAACTGTTTTCAGATTCAAAGTCTTGGATTACTACATGATGATGTGGATAGTTTTTCTTTGCTTGCTCACATCAGCAGTACCAAGAGGTAAATACGATCGGAATAATTTTAATTCATTTCAGGACGATGCATAACTACTATGCAGGAAATTTTGGTACAAAAGTGTTTAAAGTAGTTTCCATACCATCATGTGATGTTTAACAATGAAATTCAATCATTGGACAGCACGTTATTATGCAGATCATTTTTCTTTTTCTTATTTAGGGCTATCGAAAACTTGCATTTGTGTGAATTAGGTCAGAGAGTTCAGTTTAATGGCAGAAATGAAAGGCATAAAATAAAAAACCATAAACATGGAAATATGATATTTGTTAGAATATGCGATTTTTGTTATTTCTTGTGTCTATATATGTGTAATATTTGCAGTCCATACAAATATATCTCTTGAAGTTTAATCGATGACGCATGATACAGGTGGAATTCATTATTTATGATTTATTTTGGAATTTTCATTCCAAATAAACTAAACTAGGAAATATCATTTTTGCGACATTTATGTGACAATATATCAAACCATCACTTGCAAGCTTAAATGTCCTCTCAATTCATAATATTTGTCAGAAAAAAATTTCATAGGGACCCAAAATCACTAAGGTGTGCAAATGACGCACAACATTTCATACTATGCACTTGTTCGGTATAGCCATCAAATTCTATGAAAGACTGTCAATTCAGCTTTGTTTACACAAAAATAAATTATTTTATTTGATCGTTTCTTTATCATGTGAGAATGACTTACTTTGGTCATGCTGTACATTGATAAGGACCAAATTTATTTTATTTACAGCTAGCACTCAACCTGTAGATTACAGAGTTGACATCGATGCCAAAGTTGGAGAAACAATCTTAATTAAAACGTGGTCTTTGAATGGTACAACTCTGTCCATCAAAGCTAAACGCGGCAACATTACCTGCCTAAATACGTCCTTCCTTGGAGACTATGAGAGTAATCAAAAAGTCCAAAACGGCCGATTAATGCTGAAGTACAACTTTACCTCAAAGGAAGCCTCTTTAATATTCGGCAACGTCAGCAGGGAGGATAAGGGTCTATATCAGATGGAATAGATTGTTAGTTTATCAATCAACTTCTCATTCAGGTCGAACGACATAATCTGAATTCAGTTGTTAATACTTATATTCTACTCTACTGTCTTCATTATTTATGTTCCGACCAGGGATATATTGGTGATGGTTGGTAAACTGGTTCTATGGATTATAAAGCGATGAGAAAAAAGCACAAACATTATTATTGAAATGTTTAACACTTTTAAACGTCATAGACAGACACACAATCTGTGTAGTTTAAACTTGTACGTTGGAGAATATTGTCCTTAAAATATCTTAATCATATCATGCAAAATACTTTATGCATTATTTTGTGCTAATCTTAAAGGTAAAATACATCTTCAATGCACCTTTCCTACTCTGAAAGAGCTATTGTAAATATTATATTTTCATAACAAACGTTGTTTCGTAATTTTATAGTGCCACACTGTCTAACAACCCAATTGATCCTCTTTTTGTTGCAATGAGTCGACGGTTTTATAAATCTAACTTTAAAGCACAAATCTACAAATGTTACCTCCTAAGCGCTGTGATACTTAATTCCATTTATTATCTATCCACATGAAGTTTTTATTATTATGCTTCCCTGAAACGACAAATGTTTTTGCTAACACCTTTGCTCTTTCCCCATGACTTTATGGAATAAATTTATTTTATTTTTATTTTGAACAAGAACCAGGCGAAGTGGTGAGAGGCTATGTTTGAGAGAATGTCATCATGGAATTTTGTAAACCGTCCAAACTACCCTTTTTATATCGCTATGAACAGAAGGTTTCAATGTTGCATGAATCTGAATGCCTGTTCCCCGGTACACATTTTGAAAGCCGACTAAGATGTTCAAGCGGCGAGTCTAATACAACACAGAGAATCATCATACAGAGTGTCACACAGAGGGATGTTGGACTATACAAAGTTGTCATGGACGGCACTGTCCTTAACATAACAGGTATTTCATCGAGTAGATTGGAATAAAAGTAGTCATTATTCTCATTCGTATGCCCTGCAAATTCACGAGAGTGGTACTGTTCTTATTATTTAGCAAACATTTCCAAATTCACAGCTGTAACTTTAAAGCAGTGAAATTGTTCTAAACAGACAACAAGATTACACTCAGACTCAGACTCAGTCATGATTCTAACATATGATTAGTCAGTGATTTGGCGTTAGCCAATCAGATATCAGAATTTTCTGTTGAGTTTCAGTTTGAGTAGAATCGTTTGTAATCTTGGAGCCAGATCACGCACCTTGAGTTCATAAACCCATATCATATGCTTTTAAAAAAGACATGTGTAATCATGCATCATGGCGTCACAAACAATTCCATGATGTCGCCCAAGACAAAGGCTTGTTGCATAAAGCCTCTGAATAGACTTGAGTAATTTCGCTGCATTTTTGTCAATTTGATTCAATATTAGCAATCAGTATTTTTGTCGTGTGATACATATGTTTTCAAACTTATGCTAAATTCAAATGATATTTCTGAAATTTCTTTAATAATAGCAATCCTTGCTAGCCAAGGCTTGCAAAGGATTCAAATTATTAAAATGTCTCTATAAAAATTTCATTTCACGTGACCACTCATGTAAGAGTCTTTTTTTTGCATTATAGGATAAAAAAGATGGTAAATTTAATCATTAGATAGAGGTCTATTCATTGTGTTTAATTACATGCCACTTCTATGAGACTTCCTTTATGTTGCTTTAATAACAATATATATATATATATATATATATATATATATATATATATATATATATATATTATATGTGTGAGGATTAATGTTTAAGGTTATGTTATATATAGATTTGTTCCAAAACAATTTAGTTTCGTTTATTATATACACAGGTACTACCAACACTAGCACTATGAATCCTGTTGCACTACAGGGAAGTTTAACAAAGACCCAATTACATCAAGTTGCAACTCGTGCTCACTATAATCAACGGAGACCAGTGTCCTCATCAAATAAATTGAAACCAAGTAAGTACAGCTCTACGTACATTCACTGAAGAATATGAATACAAAGTAATTTTTGTCAACAATATTCAATTAAATTGCGTCACACACACACACAAAGATATATATATATATATATATATATATATATATATATATATATATATATATATATATATATATATATGTAGAGAGAGAGAGAGCTCTGCTTAAAGTCACATGTGCAGGTACTACTGTTATTATTACCACTACTGCACCATGAATATCTAACAATATCGACGTGCGGACGTCAAAGAAGACACATAAGTAGTTCCAATCTGGGTGTGTGATATAGAAATGTGGATTGAACAGCTATAATGAGCGCCAAATCAAGCAGGCAAGAATAAATGGGTATGTAATAAAACCAATTACGAGAAAAGTATGAGAAAAGGATATCATATACTTCCTTTAAGGACATTGTAACAAACGGATTCTTTTCCAATTGATCAGTTTTTGAAACGCGAATATGAAGAGTGATACATAAGCAATAGCACTCATGTGCAAACATTTGTTTTGTTCATCGCCTACTGAGGTAAGAACCAATTCACTTACTCGCATATAGTCAAAGCAAAAATGCAAACATGGTTGCTTCATACTGAGAGCTACAGACATGAACTAGAACTGAACAAACCTTATTCAGCTCTTCTTGAGTAACATAGTGTCGAAAGTTGAAGTTGTTTTTAAGTCTCCTCATGCATTCAAGCATTCTCTCTATGTGGACATATTGTGTAGTATCATTTAGCATCTTTATATTAAAAGAAAACTTAACTCTGACCTATAAACTCTGACGGCAGGAGTAGGAACAAATCCAGTCTTTTATAAATGCGCTAGATACTTTATTATGAGATCGTCTGTTGGAGGCCAATTTGAGGGAACATTTTATTTTGACCTGTAGACTAGAAAGTGCGCAAAACATCATTGAAATACTTTTTTTGAGTATTATCAGCGACACACGTTTACGTTATCTTATTAAGTTCCAAAGCAAGAACTGAAAGAATTCCAATGGCAGTTGTACTGGGAGTTGATCTGCTGTAGGAACCAGCTTTTGGAATCTTACCGACTGAAAGCATGACATCAAGCTCGCAATAACACTTTTTGTGGGAAGGAACATAAACTGCTTTAAGCTGTAGTTTTACTTTCGTGTTAAAAGAAGAAGTAGGTGTAGCATCGACATAACTGAATTTTATTTAGAAGAATGCTCATTACAAATTATGACTGAAGTATCTATGTTAAACATAGCTTCATGTTTGCTAGTGATATACCGAAAAAACAGTTACACTACTACGTGTACCAATTCCAGGAAAATCATATCCCTGTAAATCTAGTTTTCCCAGTTTTGAGGCCAATATAAAAACGACCAATGACATTGAAATACGTTCCTCTACCCCAATCTTTTGGTTACCAGCACTATTAGTAACATCGTCCAGCCTGTCACTGTCATATGAATCTTTCTCTGGAATATAGCTGTAGCCATTAAAGTGTTAAAGAAAATTTAAACACTTTAATATCCCCCTCCGCCCCCCGCATATTGTTTGATAAACAAATTGCGTCATATGGTTTACTAGCTTATGACAAGGCCCATAGAAACGTCTCCTAAATGCCTGAGAAGCTAGGATTTCCCGAGAAGAAAATGAACGGATCCCTGTCGATGATCGCAGCTCTCGCAAAGTAAACTTTGTGGAGACTGTTTGTCTTGCAACAAATTTTTCAGAGTATCAAGTTTGAATTTTGCAATGCGCGCCATAATATTTAATGTGTCTATTTTCAACGCTAAAAATATCAGTGTTGTAGTTGGGCATTCTGTTTATTACCAGCAATGGGCACATTAAGAGCGTTGCATATTTCTTCAAAGGTGTGCATGAGATGGTTACTTTCATGAATTCAGGACGGCGTGCAAATAGAAAAATCATTTAGGTAATATTCTAAAGAGTTTGATTGGACTTTGTGTTTAACTAACCGCTATAAGAAGGAATAACACTTCTTAAAGATAGATCAAGATAAACAAGCCGTTGGCAGGAATGTGTCAATGTAGCACTTAGCAATATATTCAAAAACCTTATAAATTAAAATCTCCAGGATTCACAGGGAGAAGTCGAAAAGCAGATTTGATGGCTTTGCTCCGAAATGAGTGTCCCTTGGCTAAATTCTTAATAATATTAAATCCCTGAAGGAACGACGAGTAACATACTTAACATTATTCAGGGTCAGTGTAATCATTACCACTAGCATTCTCAGGACTAGATAAGTGATATATTAGATATAATTAATTTAGAAAGATCTATAAATTCTCCTTTTCGCATTTGTATTGTACATGTTCTGGGAGATGAGTCCCTAAAAATCCATTATATTAATTCAAACTAAATATTGGTTATGCCCTTCATGCTTATATTTGATAAAAAAATTGAAGGTCTGTGCTAAGAATGAACAAATAGGAAAGTCTGTAAAATAGTATGTCTTGTCTGCTCCACAGATACATAATCCCACAAATAATTGGCATAGACACTTTCATTACAACCACAATTTACTTGTTATGGGTGCTACCATAAGCGATAAAGTTGAATACACACATAAGTTTTCTTGATCACATATGCATCAGTGTCTAGGAAACTGAGCTACATGTAACTGCAGGAAATGAAATATTAAATGGAGCATGAAAAGTAGAGTTATGCCATTTCTACCTACATGTTCATTCAGTTGATTTCAAATCTGAGGACACCAATTATATTACATGACTGTATGCAAATGTGTATAATCAAAGGAGTTTGAAAAGTAGGTCACACTAACCTGCTTTTGCCGATAGTTAGTAGTACCGTTAAAGGAGAACGTATCATTTATTTAGGACTCGATAGGATCTGTCAGCAGTCACTTGAAATTTCGCACATGCGATACAATGTATCATAGGAAATTAGAACGATTGATGCTACACCTACGGTCAATGTGGTCATCGATTGATCGAATAAAAAAGGAGGAAAAAAACAAATGATGACATTTATTGGAACGAATTACGAATCTACTGTGTATTCAAGTACAGAGGCGGAGTCACAGAGTATTATCTAACTTATGTACCGAGTTTGTATCATCACAGTCAAGTTTGGGTAATATAAGTAACTAAAGTCTTGTCTTGTCTTTTTATAAGACAGATTGAGACAAAATACCTTTTTAAATGTAACCACTTAACTCCTAACAAACTATTTCGTCATATTCTGCTTGATATATGATGTTCATTTTTTATCAATCATAAATCTCTAAAGCAAAGGTCCAATGAAGATGTGTATTTGCAGTTCAAATTTATCTGTCCTATGAATGTGGTAAACTTGTTTTTAAATATTCTTCTTCTTCTCTTGCTTGCTCGCTCGCTCTGTCTTTTCCCACGATGATTGCCTAAATCATACGCGTCCAACTCCTTTTATCATCAACGTCTAGAAGGATTTTGTGATGATTTTATTGGTTGTAATTTGTAATACGTTTGCAATAAAAAAAGATAGAACGTCCAATATTCGTAAAGTTCTTCATGATACTTCCCGATGTGACACATTCTAATCTTTAGATACCTATATATGAATTAGTTAGGAAAACAACAGATCTTTTTCTGTTCTTGATCACAATTGTGACCTTATACTGCACCAAATCCATCATATTTCACTGAACTGACCTTGCTATCAGTACACGTTTATATTAGTGTGGAATGAAATGTAGTCTAGAATGATGTCACACATAACATCGTACAGAATCTTAGTCATTAATTCCAATGTTAAATTTCGGGAATTCGGTTGGAGTACATTTTAACGGAGTAACATATTTTTAATCTACACATACTGCTCTGTAAAAAGGCATGACTATTTTACATTTCAAAGATTTTCTCCATAACTGTCCTTTAACAAAAAAGAACAAAAAAATTGTATATGTCCTTTATTGTATGCTATCGGTAGATTTGTCTCATAAACAATTTAGTTTCATTTATTATATACACAAGCTATACCAATACTAGAACTATGATTACAGTTACATTAGATGCAAGTTCAACTGGGACCCAATTACATCGCGTTTCACCTCGTGATCACCATAGTCAAGCGAGTTCAGTATCCACATCAAATACCGTAACAACAAGTAAGTAAATTCCAGGCTATGAACATAAAGAGTAGCAGAATTCGAATGTGTAAAAATGTGTACATGGTTGAATATTCAATATTTTGTATGCTTACAACTCGAAAAATAAAATAAAAACGTTCTATTTGGTCAAACGTTTAAAACATGTCCTCAAGTTTAACAATTTTGTATTTAAGAACCAACACTTCCTACAAATTAATGCAACTGCAATGGGCACTAACATTGCACCTGTGTATGCCAATATTTTCATGGGGTGACTCGAACAAAAGCTTCTCAACGAGGCACCCTATAGACTTCTCAGCTGGTGCAGATTCATTGACGACATATAATCGAAATGGATCGAAACGGGCGATAATTCAAAATATTGTTTTAATTTGGCAATAGCTTCCATCCTACAATTAAATTTACGTCAGATTCATCAAACAGGTCCAGTATCTTTCTGGATACTGAATCTACCCTCATGGAGGGGATCATAGAAACTGCCCTTTATTCTGAACCTACTGACTCCTAACAGTATCTACTCCCGACCAGCTGCCACCCAATAAAAAATCTTTCTTACGGTATGTGCATTCGTACCAAACGCCCATGATCTAATCCTGCTACATTTGAAAAGAGACCCGGAGAGCTCAAGCGGCACCTTAGGAGAGGATACATAAGGAGCTACATTGAGGAGACTATTAACAAAACTAGATTTAACGATAGAGGAGCCCTCCTGAAATATAAAAACAAGAAGACCAACAAGCGTGTCCCCTTCGTGGTAACTTTCCACCCCAATGCCCCAAACCGACAACAGCTCATTCAGAAGGATTTGCTCCATGTTGAATCGTCCGAACGTCGAAAGGGTATATTTCAAGAAGTTTCTACGGTTGCGTACCGTAGACATAAAAATTTCAAGTACCATCTTGTACATGCCAAGGTGACTTCAAACAAGACTTCAATTTCAGGCACATACCGCAGCAACGACAAGCGTTGCCTAATTTGCAAACATATGCCCGAGACAGAATCGTTTGGAAGTTCGACAACAGGAGTTAGCTATATGATCAATCAGAAATTAGGATGTTGAGCCAAAAATGCAATCTCTCTGAATAATCACAAAAGTCACATTCGTAACAAAATCAACGCGAAAGTCGCCAACCGCTACAACTCGACTGGACATTCAGTAGAATCCCTCGAGATGCTACCGATTGAATCAAAACCTGGGGTGGACCGACATAGAACGCACACGTAAGGAGCGATACTGGATACTACAATTGAAAATTCATGGGGAGTTTGGTCTAAATGAAAATATCTAAGATTCCAGCTGCAGTCTTATCAAAATTACAGCCATCCATCAGTTTTTCAAACGAACGTAATTGTTGCTATAATATTCACACAGGTAATTACATTTATTATTATTATTATTATAGTTCCTGTCCATTATCCCGCTACAACATTCTTTGACATCTTTCTTTAGAACCTTCATGCATAACTATACCGGGATATAATTTCTTTAGCAACGTTTGTAGATGGCCTTGATTTTTCGTCCCGTTGTGTTTCCGACTTTTGTCTACAACCTGGAATTAGGTTAAAACATGTTGATTCTCTATGTGATAGACACAATAACTCGCTCGTTTGTTATTGTTACACAACTTTTTTTATTTTTATATCTCTTGTTGTAAATTCTCCCTAGTGATTGTAACATGTTGGAGTCCAGAATTGTTCTTAGATTTTTTGTTTAGTGGTTGCTTTGTGTATGTAAGCTATTTATTCCCCTGACGAAACGCTGGAATCCGTTTTGAATTTGCGCCGTTATCAATTGGTGTGTCAATATATATATATATATATATATATATATATATATATATATATATATATATATATATATATATATATATATATATATAGTTCTTCTGATTTCAGACATACGTGGAAGTACTACTACTGCTACTGCTGTGTTGATGCTGCTAACATCTAATGATTTAATTAAATTTGATCTAAACAAAAAAAAGTGATTTTTGTTATTTCAAAGCTTAAAGCAACATCACAATTGTTGAAAGATAATGCCAGAATTTGTTTTTAAAAAATGCGATTTATTACCTCAACACATATTTCCTTTTTCAGATATATACACAACTGATCTCAAAATAAGTTTACCTGAAACAGGTAAAGGCTCAGAATAATATAAACGTCTGTTCTGCACATGCATGTCCGTTTGCTTATGGATTACGACTTATTAGTAACAGTTATTGCCACATTAATTGTAAAGCAAAACCCTACAAGAGAGCGACCTTTGGGACAGACTAAAACTGGGTATAAATAGAGATGGATGTTAAATGGAGGTTAATTTTATTTTAAATCAAATGTCTTTCAAAAAATGACTGTCTTATAACGACGACTGTCGTATAGAGAGGTACCTTTTAAAGCAGGTTTGACAGTATATTATTTAATGAAAATCGTGTACATCAACCCATACTTTGTTGGTAGTCGAAGCATGCAAAAAATGGTCGCTATTTATTAATAAGTAGTAGACAGATGTACGTTTGTGAAACAGCATACTGGCTATGCAATGATTATATTTGATTACTTTATAAGTGCCTGCAAATTCTCCTTTCCATATTTACAATTACTATTTCACTTTCCCTTCAAAATTACAAGGACTAAAATGTTTCACGTGTCTTTAACTTTTGAACTTTTGGACTTTTATTGATAATCATATCCCTGGGATGGAATGTGAAATACAATATATAAAAAAACAAAGTTAACACTCATTCAAATTAAAGGTAAATGGAGAGCAGCATAACCGCAATTAATGCACATCAAAGATTATCTAAATGTATGGTCCTAATGGGTAGTAATTTTACAAAGAAGGGATAGTTTAGTAAGATTAAGAATTTTCTGTATCAAGGAAAAGAAGATATTATGATACAGCTGTATGATTCGTCGAAATACGGTAGAACATTTTTGCAAAATACTGATACTGTGGTAAGTACATCTAAGTTTTCTGAGTTCACGTCATCATAAGATTTTATAGCATCAGGATTTTACTCATATTTAAAGCGATATGCAGTCTCTCTTTGTCTTAAGTTTGTGTCGATGTTATGGGTGGGTATGAGTGAAAAACATTCAACTGAAATCAGTGGTGGTCAAAAGTTATGTCAAATATGTATAGAAGGAAATCAGACAGTTACGTTAATTGTGTATCTAAGGCTTAAAGGGTTATTATATACATTTATGAAGAAATTAACTGACTGTGATTTCAGAAAATAAATCAGATTCAAATTACTGTAAAGATCATCATAACTTTGAACTTAACAACACTAAATTCTACCCCTGCTCCTTTATTTTTGGCAAACATGGCATGTGCTGCAACCTTTGAAATTACCGTGTATATCGCCCATATGCACCATCGACAACGACCAGTCATGTTTTAAGACTGGATGTATACTCTCTTATAATATTAAAATAAACTTTTGATGTAGTGGCTGTGTTAAAAATATGGAATAACATTATCAGAGTCAGGCACAGGTACCTGGACGACGGCCTTTGACAGTCCCACTCCGTTAAGCGATTTGTGGTCTCTGCTTGTTCTCTCCGATCCAAACATTATTATTGTCTCTTAAATCGTGTTCGAAAAAGTAAATCCCTGTTTTATCACCTATGGAAATCTCAATCACCATCTATGGTCACTCTTTTCATATTTGGCTAGTAGATGTTTGTGCAATTTCAACCCGAGTCTGCTTTCATATAGCGTCAACAAATGCTTGACCCATCTTGCACAAACCTTTCTGTGCTTTAAATGATCCTTCAATATACTAAAACAGGTAATGAATTAATGCCCGTGATAATATAAATATATTCCAATGTGTATCAAGCAACTTCATCAATTGTTCCCTTCAGAGTAGCCACTTCCCGCTCGCCAATCGCAGACAACGGTGTTCCATAACGTAAGTCATCTTCCATGGATTTACAACCATCTTTAAAAGGATGAAACCTTGTAGGATATGACAGAGAATTACATCCATAAACTTGATCCAAAATCGGCCTTGATATTAGTCAGAGAGTGCCCTAAGCCTTGAGACCCCCCGGAGTTTAGAGTATGTTCTTTACTCAATAGCAGAACTGTTCTCACTCTGCGTCATTTTTACGTCTATGGCATTACCTATATTACGTCACATGCCTATATCTGCAGGTATCCGGCATGCTGCACGTGCATCTGCAGCTCATTTTATTGAACATAATTGTGTCATTTAATCGGCATTAAATTTATTCACAGATTCAACGAAGCAAAAAGGATATAACAAAATATTAAAACTTTTCAAATACACCTCGTATCAGCTTATATCAGCAAGATCTCTGGACGAGTTTCATAACGAGACCCAGGCATATATTATTGAGATGATCATGCAGCTGCTTGAATCAGCATGTTATCATTTTGGAAGACATATTTCTGATCTGATTTTGACCAATAGATATATAGACACTTATTATCACCGTCTTGTAAACTATTACAAAAAGCATAGATCCCATGGTTAAACAAATATGGTCAGATTGGTATGTAGCCCTATCTCACAAGGAGGGGGTCTTCCCTGCTTCGTACAATCACATGGTGTGCATCCAAATTTTAAAGGTCTTAGCAAAATATAGACTCTAAATTCGGACACCAGTTTTGTGGTTCATTTTGCATTCCCATTCCATTTCTTTCTGGCTTGTGGTTCATTTTGCATTCCCATTCCATTTCTTTCTGGCTTGTGGATCCTTAAGCTCAGAGAGACATTGGATAAGTCTTAAGGCAGGTATAAAATGATATGATGCTATGCCTACGTTGTATATATGAATTTCACAAGTTGCTTTTCTTTTATCCACTGTTCACGAGTGGATCAAAAAAGGTGCAAGTTAGAAAATCTGAATTTCTTAAACTTTCTTTTATATGATTATAATTATGTAATATAAACTAAATCAGCATTACCACTTTTGTCGTGCATGTAAACTAAACATGGATAAACAAATGACGCAATCATCTATATCCATGGCATCACTAGCAAATGTAGTAATATGAAACAAAATTCGTCTGAAAGGGTGGAGTTTGCGTTATGAAAAACTGATTCTGATATGAAATATAATTGAAGCAAAATGGAAGAAGTGAATGCTGGTTGATACTAGGAAAGGTTTCCAAGGGTTAAAAAGTATTTAATATATTATGTCATTGCTCCCATAGATTGTGTCATACTTATTGATTTGGGCGTTATAATAATGCACGCATATTTAGAGTAGCATGGATACAGGCGAAGTATGATATTATATTATTAATATACTGTTTCTAAAGTTAATGTAAATTATATATCGCAAGGGTGTTGGAATAGGGATAATTTATTACTGTCGCTGTGCAACCGCAAAACAATCAATTGTCCCGATAGGTTTTATATTATATACAACCACCAATAAATTTGGGGTAAAGTAAATATTGTGCCTCCATTTCAGGGGCTGCCAGAATTTTGGGTCTGGGCTACCACATATTGTAATCAGGTTGTATATTTGTTTCATAACATATCCTATTAAATATTTGCTTGCAACCAGTAATAACTCTATATGTCGCAAAAGATGGTGTCTTAAAGCAGCCAGTTTCATATCCCGGTGCCTTCTCTGCGTTTATGGAGGACTATTAACCTTAGGCTGGGCTATCAGATTCGTTTCTGATTGCCCTATAATTTTAAAATTTGCCTTGCCTATTTTTTAATGCGTAGCTCAAGGGTGTTTCAACGAAGGCATAAGAGGGACCTTTTATGTTTCTTTTTTCTCTTTTTGTATTGGGTATATGAATTCAGGCAACACTGTATTTTATCAAATATAAACGGGCATCGTTCTTTATATATACAATATTCAAAATATATGAGAAAGTGATTATATATTTTCATCTCATCACTTTTGATATCTTTTGACCAAATTTCTTTGTGTAAAGGATTAATAGTGCGATTGTCTACACAAGTTATCTCTAGTAGAATATAGATGAAGGTTCAGAATTCTACTCCATAATTTTGGAAGATGAAGTTGTGAAAATGCAAGTAGTTCGCTCATATAAATTGTGCTTTGAAAATGGATATACTAGTCTTATATAGTGAGCCTAGTTGTGTGATGCAAACTGTAAAAAACAAAATGAGGAATGAAAATGCAGTGGCAAACACATTAAGATGAGACTGAGTGATTAGGAATGTGAAAGGAGGGGATGGGGCCTACTGAACTCTCTAGGTGTACACTGGACGATCGGGTCGTATAACATACTTTCAGTTGCAAAAAAAAAATCATATGTGAGAAAGGAAATGTCAGCTTGAATGTGTTATATGCATTTGTGATTTCTCTCATGTGTAACCTGAGAGATCACTCTCACAGTTGTATCGACATTGCATCCCACTATGCATGAGAAAAGTTTTTGACCGTGACTGCAAGTATTTACGATATTCTCTTGTAATCCCATTACTAGTATTTCTTAAATTTGAGAAATATTGAACCGGACGTTAAAAACCCATGTATAATACACTTTAAATTTATGTCTGGCGTCAGTTTTGCTTTATATAATTGTCATTTATTAACATATATTAAGGTACGTTGTTTCATATTTACTTTTAGTATGCTTCCTCTTTCAACCTGAAAGGAAGTTAAATAAGAAGTAGAGTATAGGCAACGGAAATTAGGCCTCTCTCGGTTGGCCAGATGATGTCACATTATATAAATTTATATCTTAATGCTCGCTAACAATATGGGGGATTTTAGGGACAGATTGAGATAAATCTAAATAATGCAAAAACTGCGTTGTTTGCATATTTATTATCATAGTATCAAGTTAGAAAGTTCCATCC
Source organism: Margaritifera margaritifera (assembly GCA_029931535.1). Taxonomy (NCBI): domain Eukaryota; kingdom Metazoa; phylum Mollusca; class Bivalvia; order Unionida; family Margaritiferidae; genus Margaritifera; species Margaritifera margaritifera. The sequence goes on along the minus strand of JAQPZY010001218.1, from coordinate 1,043,085 downwards.
CCATTCGCATCCATTATAGAATTAACAAAGATAGTTTAGGAAAAATAAGCAACTATATCCATAATCAACGCTATGCTTAACTTATTCTACCCTGTAGATAATGACCCAAACGATCAGTCATGTGACCATATTACTTAGTGCATGAATGAGCAAATGCAAGAATTGATAAATGTAGATAATCAGAATAATAAGGAAAATATAGAATAGTACAATTGACGGAATGAAACTATCTTTTAACTTGGGTGGTAAATATAATGTTATAATTCAATAGCATGGGCGAATTATTATTTGCGAAGTCGACAACGTTGTCTGCCATATGACTGTCATCATTATCTACTGTTCGATCTATTACCTGTTTAGCTCATTAACTTTACATTTAATGTCAGCCAAAATATTGTTTAAACAAATGTTTTTTGTTTATTATTGACGGAATTGTTTATTGTCAAAGCTTCTTGCAGTACGATACTAAAGAGAAACAAGACTTATAACAACTAAAGAAAGCAGTGCGAAACCCAGATTAACTTGTATATTAGAAGTCCATATAGTTTTGTCTATAATTTTATTAAAGTATTGAAAGTATTGAATTACTTTACATAAATATTTGAACTTACGTATATGGGGTATGAGCGTGATTCTTTCTTACTTACCTACTGTAAATTCTGAAGTTTTAGTTAAGAAGAAAACGACCCGTGGAGTTTTTCTGGTGTAACGTTTAAGTGTTGTAAGCTGCTTTCCCGTTTAAGCTGTGGCCCGGCTGCTTTCGTTCTTAAGTGTTGATTTCGGTATTACAAGTGCTTGTGGACATCTAGCTACTAAAAAGTGCATATATATATATATATATATATATATATATATATATATATGTATATGTATATGTGTGTGTATCTATCTGTCTATCTATCTATCTATCTATCTATCCACAGTGAGTGTACCACTCTACTTCGTACCTGTCATCATAGCAGCGTTTCGTGTGATCAATCTTACGATATGCTGTTTAATATGGATTCGGCGCAAGAACAGCAGTGGTATGGAACCAGGTATAAACAAACAGCAGCCGTAGCTAGCTTTTAAATTAATGCTTAACGTACACGTTTGACTCGTTTAATTTGTAAAATTTGACATTTACATATTTGTATGTGGTTACTAATGACACTAAGAGACCAGTCAAACGTATTTCATGTTCATTATAATAATTTCTCTATGTCTGATGTATCTGGTTTTTTCTATTTTCATAAAGTGTTTGTGTCATTTGTTTTATATCACACTTCATTTCTCGAATGAGATGATTTATTTTATGTCTTATCAGAGCAGTAATTTAAAGAAGTTCATTGCGTAGTAATCGACACTTATATTACTTTGGAATATTTTGAATCTTAAATTTCTTATACAGAATTATTCTTTCTATAAGGATACACTGTTTTTCTTGCAGCAAAACAAAAAGTAAAACCAAAATAGTTTTCTACATTTTTCGACTGCCAAAGCCACTTTTGTTCAAGAGTAAAGTACTATATTTCTCATAATTGACAAAACAGACCTTTCAGTACCTTATTTTAGGTTAAAATTGTCTTAATATAATCTTCTTTATAAAGCTTTAGTTTTTGTTGTTGTAGACCGACGTCATGAACTTGAGAAATGTGATACCGATTTATATCTTACGCCTATCGCAACAGAAAGACCTTTGTCGATGACTCTAAGAAACAATGTACGTGCAGGTAATTCCAACACCGCACAGAATGCACAGTTTGACTACAACATGCGGCTATTACATAGGACTGAAAGTCTGTGTATGGATGGGTATGAGGTGATTGCCATTTCAAGTATTGAGGATCTCCAGAATGCATCATATAATGAACAAAGCATTTATGAGTCGACCCAAACTATTAACACGCCTTTTCAGGACACATCTTGGTATTTAACAGTGCTGGGTGTGACAGAAACACCAGTCTGAGATAGATACGTTCATGTTGTAAGAGTTCAAATCACGGTTATTGTGATATTAAATGAGGAGTTGCATATTTCAGGGGCATACTTTGATTTGCTTCTTATTCTGTTTTGGTGGGTGGAAAATGAAAAATTATTAATAACAATAATTTAAAATACAAGTTCATTCTAACCTTATTAATTTGATCTAGTGGCTTTTCTATGAAGATTTAAATTGACATTCGTTTAATAGACGAATACAATTCTAAAATAAATCATACCTGTTGGACATAAAAAATTATTCTTGGCGCATTGATTCACATGGAGAATTCATTGGCATTTTCAGTCCATCAGTCACTGGTTATTGCCACAGTCTGGATTAACATTTTGAATATGTCAGAAGAACACAGAAAGAACGCAAACCGACACAACATTTAACAAAATGCATAGTAAAGCTGATAAATACGATCCAATGCAGCGTATGCCGCCAGCATAGTGAGGTCTTTTACGAGCATTAGTAAAATGCAATCTATATTGAAACGTGGTGTGACAATCAAATGGTTGGGAATATAATAACTTTGTTCCTTGCTGACTTGCTTTAAAATTAAAGATTTTAGTCCAGTTTTGTCAATTGTTGTTACAACTCATGTTTTTGAGATATCTTCCTTTTCACTTTTTTATTTCTTTTATTTCAAATATATGTGTCGCATGACACAAAAATATAGTTAAATTATCAGATTGTCCAAGTTTATACTCTTATTCTGTAGTCTTTGGAATGTATTCTACATTTAAACTGCTTTACAGCAGCTTGATTATTTTAATTGTGTAATGACTGTTATCCGGTGCATTCCACTGGACCTAATCAAACCGCTGCAAAGCTAAGGAAAACAAAACAAACAACACCAACAATACCCCCCCCCCCAAAAAAAAAAAAAAAAAAAAAAATATGTGTTGACCACAAGACATTTTATTTAATGCGCTCACGTGCAATTTGTGGTGATCTTAGTTGAAAACATCCAGGAACCTACTTTTTGACCAAGTTGCATGTCCATATAATTCAGTGAGGAAACTCTATTGTTCTCATTAGACTGATATAGTAGGTCACTGAATACACATCAGCAAGATTTTCGAGGTTTGAAGACTATTTCCGCAAAACCTGAAAAATAACTTGCATAAAATTGTATGCATGTTCTAAGAGCAATGCCAATGTTTCTTTAAGTACATATTTTAAAAATAAACCTCAATGCCAAGTTGTGTACACATGTAAGTTTGTCCTATGCAAATACAGATGTATTGACTTGTGAGGATTACAAAACCTTTATCTCTCTCTCTCTCTCTCTCTCTCTCTCTCTCTCTCTCTCTCTCTCTCTCTCTCTCTCTCTATATATATATATATATATATATATATATATATATATATCGCCTAAAGTTAATCAATAGTTATGCTCAGTATTTACCGCAGTTTTTACAAAAGTTAAATCGCCAATGTGAACTAATGGTAAGTTTTGAGAAAATTCAAAAGCATTAGCTAATTAAAGTGATCCCTTTATTTTCATCAGTTTTTACTGTTAAAATTACCGTGAACGAGGTCGGATTAGTCACGCGTATTGTCAAGAACTCTGTAAGCATATGCAGCAGATAAATTATTGATTTTCTTTTGTTTGGTAAATAAAATATGCACAGCCGCAATTGTTATACCCTTCTCTGAGCAAAATCAAAGATGTGATATATAGCCATTTATGTCACGGATTTGACATAAGAAAGGTGTCCACGTGAAAGTGAAAATAGAAGCTATTATCCTACTATAAATCTGTAATTTATGCAAATTTAAATATGTCATTTGTGAAGATATGAAATAAAAGTGATAACGTACATATATCTCAGTAGAAGAATTATTCTCGTCGAAAAGAATTTCATGTTCTACTGATACATTGCCATTGGTAGTGGTATTGCCGTCGGTACGCTACTACCAAAAACTTAAAAATGGATGAAACCATATTAAAGAAAAATGAACAAACAACTGGTATTGCAAATTTCTTTTTGATTCCACGTGAATGCTTCGAGACATATACAATACGTTCATAAGTTTTTTTGAAAGTACACAATAATTATTATTTACAATTATGAAAAGCACTTCTGGGAATCTGTTGCATGAATTTGATAGGAATACGAGTAATTCACAACCAGATAAATATGATAAAATCTAAAATCGATTCTGAAGTGTGACATTTCTTCAGATGACTTGAATTTAAGGAAAACAAGCAGTTTATATATCATGTAGAATCTTCGAAAGTTGAAGATACTGTTAAAAAGATTTTCGAGAAATTAATTTTAATTGTACATGGCTGTGAATCAGATGAAAACATCACCATAACATTCTAGCTATATATTTTAGATGCAAAAGTTATACTAGACTATGTTCTTGGTGGTGTTCGCATGTTCGTATTGCCGAGTGGTATGCTGATGAAAACGGATAGTGTTGTTAGTTACGTCAAGAACTTGAAAATTCATCTAAGACTTCTACACTATGACTGAACACAACTAAAACTATCGAAGTGTTGAAAAGCATGATTTCAACAGCTTACAAAACAGTCTGTAATAATTTTTTAAATGAAAGACAACGGAATAGAAGAAGATATCGCTTGTGAGAACTATTTAGTCAAGAAAGATGATGATTGCAATTCCCAGTCGAATTTACACATGATTTAAAAGACAAAGATCATGAAACAAATAAAATAAATTATTGAGTAGGCGGTGGTATAATTGCTTCAGACATTTTGTTGGTATATTCAAGAACCAAACCTGACTCTTTTACAACCGCTACAGAAGTTGAGAAAAGAAGAACTGGCAACGTAAGTTTAGGCACAGAATTTTCGTAAGTTTTAAGCTTAAGAAAATCTTTCGCTATTTCGTAAGTGTGTTTCACAAAGATATCCGTAGGAAAATTTCGTACGTCTAAGAAAAACTTTTGTATGGGAGGTAGGTTTTAACTCGGTAAAATGTATTAGGGTAATTGCAAGATACTATAAAGGATGGCGACCACGATGGCGACGACAAGAACAATAATAACAACACATTGGCCAAACAACTATCGGGCAAAAAAATGACTTGACCTATTAGCCATACTGACTGAAATATAGGTATTATTTCTAATTAAAGAAGATAGGCTGCCTTTGTGTGTGTGCAGTGACGGATTTATGATTTTGCCGCCTTTAGGGGCACTGTCAGAGTTGCCGGACCCCCTCCCTCCCCCCCCCCGCCCAAAACAAAGCCGAAAAACAATAGCCTTTAAAGACCTTTACGCCTTTAAATAATGGAAAAATGTAACTAGAGGTTTTTTTTGCTTACAAATAAAATACATTTTTTTAACAAAGCCAGATTTTCATACTTTAAAATCTGCCGCCCCCTTGCTGCCCTAGGCAGGTGCCTTGTCTGCCTAATGGAAAGCAATCACTCTGTCTGTGTGTGTGTGTGTGTGGAGAGAGAGAGAGAGAGAGAGAGAGAGAGAGAGAGAGAGAGAGAGAGAGAGAGAGAGATTGTCGAGCTACAAGTGATGAACATACATAACTTCCGCCTCAAATCGAGTGACTGACCAGCTGTTTGATAATGATTATTACCAGACTTTTGTGTACTTGAGTGAAAAGGCATCTGCGTAAATTATGACACTGTTATTTTAATGTTCGGTTGAAATTATTTCAATCGAATTTTGGTACCATTCACTGTGCACTTTATGGTCAAATTTTACCTTATGTACAATAAGACAGCTTATAATTTTGCTATAATACTAATTTGCTCAACTTTATATAGATGCAGCAATGTTTCTTAATCACAATATTTGTGGCTTTGAGGAATCATTGTACAAATATGCAATTTCAATGGAAATTGGAGCATAAACAAGTGGGACTAGTTTATTAATCTCACTATGGAATCATAATTAACCAGTGGGAATATATATATTAGTCTCTCTATCGAATCACTGTTTCGAAATGAACTTTTGTGCAATATCAAATTGAAACTAAATATTGCACAGATATTGTACATAATACACCAACCAAGATTTTTTTAAACTTCTCATTTTAAATATTCTTGAATAACTCAGGTGTCCCTTTTGTATTATTTTCTTGCTTAGTTGACACGTATTCTTTTTATCTAAGGACCACATAGTCAGTATGAAAGAATTATTATTATCGGCCATTTTTAAAGCATTTATTAATTCCAGTTTCTTGAGGATACGTCTCATTATGAGAATAACGATTATGATAATGATAATAATCGTTTTCAGTAAGGACTGTTTTGATTGTTTTCGTTTGATTTATTAAAGACAGCTGCTATAACATAAGGAGTGAAAATGTTGACGTCGTCACATGTAAATACGCAGAAAAAAAAATGCTTAATGTAATGAAAAGTAGCTATGGAAAAGAACTCAGTCTATTGGTTGAGATTTTTCGGCATCTCAATTTATCTCTTTACTAACATCGATATATTCTATATCACATTATAGGGAATACCTCTCTGAATATCAGCACTTTCTGACCCTGACATACCGTGTATGAAAGGGTGATTTTTCTGCCGTGATTTTTGATTAATTTCATTAAAATTCGGTATTTAATGTCTCACTTGTGTATATAACCGGGTTAATCAATGAAGTAAAATTTATCATACGCATATTAATGTTTAATTGTTATTCTTTTACAGAGAACGTTCATAAATATGTTTTAAAATAGCTTTTGTTAGAGAAAGATCCACTATACGGTATATATTGGAATGACAGGAAGCATCTCAAAATAAACTTCTCTCTGACTTTCGATCTCCACAAACATACTTACGAAAAAACCTTGCTCTTGAGCCTGCGTGGACTTGCCGTATATTTACGTAAAAATGTAAGGGAAACTTTTGAAAAAACCCACGTAATTCTCGTTAATGAAATACCGGTAATCACGTACAAAAGTCGCACGTAAAACTTAAGAAAATCTTGGGCGTTCGTTGTTTTGTAAAACGGTGCGCTGCTCACTAAGCCATTTATAAAAAATTCCAGAAATAGTGTGAATCTATAACGTATTAAATATGGTAAAATGGCAAGTGAAGCAAGCAATATAATCAAGGCTGATTACCACGCGACAATTAACTCAGCTGTCATACACTGCAGGCTCTTAAAGAAAATGTTTAAGTTGTCAATAGGTTCGCCAGCAACCCAGCAACTACATATACAAATGCCTATCCGATAAAGCAGTGGGTTTTGTTGGATAAAATGATTATAACTAAAATGAATACTAGTAGACCTACGCATATGAACAGTTCATTTAAAAAGCTAAGTAACGAAAACTGTTAAAATCAAACATACAAGTGAACAACTAAAAATTTCAGATAAATATTATACAAATCCTAAATCTAAACTATTGCCTAAAATTACATGGGATAGAAAATGCAAAATGCACATTATTGAATCCTACACTGCCGAGAGGCAATAGTATTAATTATAAAATTGACGAAATAACGGATGATGTCGTGAAAGAGATCGATCACTATGAAGGGGTTAGAAAGAAGTATAATGTAATGCCTGCAGATTTTAACAGGGTAGAGGTTAACATGGGCGCTCTTTCTGGAAAGTATGGATTTTGCAGCTATTTTTTTAGAAAGCGCATATATTAAAAGAGGATTTACCATCCTTCTGACATTCGTTGGTTTTAGCGCATTTTTATTATGATTTGTGGCAAAAGCTGTCAAAATGTTGTTATATATCAAAATTAAGACACGATGAGATGTTGCACTCTGCTATCAGTAAGTTAAATAGTATTGATTATATGATGAATAGGGGAATAATTTATTATGAAGTTAATCATATCAGAGTTAACCCGTATACATAATAAGAAAAGAAACTAAAGAATACAGTCAGGAAGAAAATATAAAAAGGGACTTTGTTCGAGGAAAGAAAGAAATGAAAAGCTAAAGATTTTGTAGAGACTAATAGCAAATTCTAAATCTATACATATTTCAATAATGGATACAAGTTGAAGAGAAAAGCTTTGACTCTTGGTTGTTTAACCTTCTCCTATACATCTTCGATGCTATATTACAATAGAAGGAGCACTTGTTGTGCTTTCTACATGTTAGAAATATTTTTCATGAAAGATTGTTTCCTATAAAGTTGATGGTCAATGCAATAAATTACAAAAAGGTACCATAAATCGATTAAATATCAGCATTATATGTGAAGAGGGAAAAGTTATAACTTGTCATTTCGTATGCCTATAACATGTTTTGCACGTTAAGTAAATAATATTAATGCATGTTAGACCGTATGTAGCATTTCAGGCTACTTTGATTACTCAGCTAAGTAAAAAAAAAACTTTCTATGCATGACCTGTAAAATACCAATGTTAGAAAGCATTCATTCAAATCCTGTTTACCTGGAATTTTATAATTATATCCTTAAAATATGCCATAAGACACTCCAGATCTTGCAAGTAAGATATCTATCGCCTAATTGAAACTAACATTTGGTTAAACTGGATATGATATTTCAATATTGCAGTGACACTTGACAAAAATGCATGTTTTAATCAATCACGTTTATCGACATTGAATAAACGCATTTTAAGTTAAAATAATATTTCTACATGTGTATGAATACATTAGTGGTCTGTTTTGATCGGCCTGAGTTTTCTCCCAATAATACGTATGGAAATGTATGTCATCTACGCTATGTGGTCTACTGTATTTTCTCAAGCGAATTCATAAACCTACTGAATTCATTTTGAATACCTATTACGTGTATATTAAACGGATAAATATTTCAAATATATTTGAACAAGTTAAGAGTTTGTTATTTGGCTTCCTAGCTACCTAAGTCCTCTACACCAAAGAAACGGAATAAATTGTTCAAGAGAATATCTTATATCTAAAAATAATTGTCATATGGAGTAAACATTAGTCCAGCGGGGTCTTTCACCTTCAACTAAAACATTGCAGTGCTTCAGCTCACACCGCTTATTTAGCCTTTACAAACTGATAAATCATTTTTCGGTAATGTTGCATCTAGGAACATCATAAAGGGAACTGTTTGATTTTAAGTTTATTCTGAGACTAATGAACTTGTTTATTTCTGTTTTAAATATTAATACATTGTTAGACATGGATTCGAAAAGTTCACCATTCAGTATTGTCATCATTAACGACAATTGTTCAATTCGCTGACCGTTTAAACGCTGGATGATATTTCGACAGGTGAAACATGGATATTACAATGTTTTGTCGTTCGCGATGTTGTTCATTGGGACTACCTGGAAACAAACATTCATACCACCTAAACATTTGAGAATGAATAAACATTACTATAACATACACATTATTGCCTTGTCATTAAAACTATTATTAATGTTTCTCGTTTTTCTGAAAACGGTGAAATTTAGCACAAAAACAGTAATGGAAAATGTTGCAATAATTTTTAAAAAATAATGACAGAGAAGAAGTATATTAACATTCGTACTACGACCCCGAAACCTTAGTACAACAGGCAAACGTTAATTATTCCAACAACAGATTAAAAAAAGGTGAAATTAGGATTAAATATCATTAAATTAAAGAATGGCTGACTCAATAATCTGCCTGCACATTACACAAGCCAATAGGTAAAGGACTTCCGTGCAATAGTGTTTATGTCAGTCAAGCAGATGACCAGTGACGTACTGTCCTAGTTGATTTATATGATTTAATGGATTTAAAAGTATCGTGAAAAAAGCAAGAACCAGAAAAAAGTTTGATAAAGAGAAATAATTCTCTAACTCTCCAACAGAACGGTTAAAATTTGTTTACAGAAAAACAAAACATCTAAGAATTTTCATAGAACTCTCACAAAAAGGCCTCTGCAGTGGAAATGTTTCTCTCACAAAAAGGCCTCTGCAGTGGAAATGTTTCTCTCACAAAAAGGCCTCTGCAGTGGAAATGTTTCTCTCACAAAAAGGCCTCTGCAGTGGAAATGTTTCTCTCACAAAAAGGCCTCTGCAGTGGAAATGTTTCTCTCACAAAAAGGCCTCTGCAGTGGAAATGTTTAAGATAACTCTTAAGACTATCATGTGAAAATGCTTTAATCAAAAGAGACCAAAATGATTAGATGTATTATCATAGCTATTGAAGGATGCAATAATAGGTATCAATGAGACCAAAATGATTAGATGTATTATCATAGCTATTGAAGGATGCAATAATAGGTATCAATGAGACCAAAATGATTAGATGTATTATCATAGCTATTGAAGGATGCAATAATAGGTATCAATGAGACCAAAATGATTAGATGTATTATCATAGCTATTGAAGGATGCAATAATAGGTATCAATGAGACCAAAATGATTAGATGTATTATCATAGCTATTGAAGGATGCAATAATAGGTATCAATGAGACCAAAATGATTAGATGTATTATCATAGCTGTATTATCATAGCTGTATTATCATAGCTATTGAAAGATGAAATAATAGGTACCACAGATCACAATATATGACAAAAGTAGAATCAAGAACGAGTAAAAGAGATTAAAGGTTTGGATTAATTTATTTTATAACCTAACAACTGATGCATGTGGAAAACTCAAAATACAATATAGGTCAGAGAGTTAGGATTTAAGAAAACTAAATCTCACATTGCAAAACGGTAACTACCTATTTTTACGGAATAGAGATTTTTAAAAGCTGGCAAGTGTTTTGGATACCCCTGTTGTCTACAAATTTCATGATCTCAAAGGAGAAAAATATATTTAGGGGATATGTAACGAGCAGGAATTGTTGCTATACAACTATCAAAATCAATTATATTCAGTCGAAAAAATTGAAGACGTAAGGAATGAACGGTAACAGATATGTAATGTTAAAATGGAATGATTATTTTAACAGATGCGAAGCAGCTAAAGGGATTTTAGCCCAAACATAAATGGAGCACCTAACTTGGTCACACCACAGTTTAAAGAACCACATCAATAATAAAATCAAGCAAAACATATTGATGCAATGGATTTATAATATTTGATAAGGTGAATTATTTTCACCTTGACGATCTTGCAGATATTGCAACAAAGTTTGAAAAATATAACATATCAGTTATTGCCAATAATGGAAACGTCTGATATTTACGCTTAATCCTATACAGACATATAAAAACAAGTCAACATGACATGCAAACAATATAATAAATGTCGTTGAAGAAAATAGACAAATTTTTTAAAGTTTTTCGGCAAGTCTGTAGAGTTTAAAATAGATGAAATTGTTAATGCGGTAAGAAGGTTGGATTGTGTTCATGGGGAAAATGATTTTAGATAACAATAACAATATCATATTCAGTTGGCAAAATACAAGTACTTTACACAATTAATATATAAATGTGGAGATCGCAAGTCTGCCAACCACATGGAAAAAAGCTTATAATGCAATATCAAAGATGCAAGCAGTCTGTTCATTGGAGAAATCAAATTGGTATGATACCGTAGGAAATGATATGTTTAGAACCAACTGCCCAATAAAAACTAAATGAAATACAATAAGACCAGATTGTCAATTGTCGGGTACTCTAAGACCCATATATATATATATATATATACATATATATATATATATATATATATATATATATATATATATATATATATATATATATATATATATATATATACATATATATATATATATATATATATATATATATATATATATATATAATGGGGAAGATTACCAATACATTTATTCCGTCTACATAATAGAAAAGAAATAAACAGACAAACAAAATAGAAATCGAATTATCACAAGAAAGACACAGGAGTCGAATGATAGAGCTTTAAATGAATACATGCCCTGATGAATATTTTAACGAAGTACAGCCTTATTTAAAGACAATCTTAAGTTGGAAGATGAGAAATTTCGGATCTGTAGAGGTTAAGTTATATTTGGCTATCAGTTTTAGTAGGAGAGTATCTGATGATGATGCGTATCATTTAAGATTTTCTATCACAGTACTAATAATTTCAACATTATCAACAACAGTGAAATGCATAAAAAAAGTTGATAGAAAGTTTAAAATATTGAATGCAACGTTTGCCCAGGAAATAAATGAAAATAAAACTTTGACAAAATTAAAAAGAAAAAGGAATGTGGACATGTTGATTGTATTTGATGGCTGAGACAAACACTATTACTGCGGTAGAGGGCTGTGTAAAGGTTTGTTTTCTTCCAATTAAACTAGAAACATTTGTATGAAATGTTTAATCAATTTAACTCTCCGTTTAAATTGTACAAACAAAAATTTAGTCAAGTCTAGAACTCCATAGATATCATTGTAGAAGAAGGATCAACTGTACAATTCAGAAACAAATCATCACCAGTTAAAAGTTCCTTTTGTATGTGCACTTTGAAAGCATGAAAATACCACGCACTCTCGTAAATAAGAATTTAATCAACTGTGGAAAACACAAACTGCAAAAGATATACCGTTGGATATTGCATGTACATTAAAGCAGTAGACAAAGACTACGAGCTAATAGTATAGGGGTGTAATTGTTTTATTGAAAAGTTCTACGAGTATTTGCAAAGATCGCAGAAACAAAACACGAAAAACTTGAAACAATTCACGCTGCAAAATGATATATACGAACAAAGACACTAAACATGGCAACCGGACAAATATATGTCATCCATGAGAGAGAGAAATATAGGATTGCAGGAATAAAGATCAGGATTTTTTAATTGGTAGGTAAAGAGGTCCTGCAAAACAGTTAGTGTTATCTAAATTACATATATCCAAAGTACATGCCATTGCTTACCCATAAGTCATCCATGATTCTCATTTTTTTGTTTATCAAAACACTGATGACAATGTACCCAAATCAAAAGGTAACGAGCAATGAGGAAAATGCATCTCGTTGAGTAAGGGTTTTGTTGTGGATGGATTTGTGAAAGAGGGAAAGAGATTATTGTTAAACGGGCAATCAGATTATTAATTAGTGAGAACAACTTGACAAAGAATCCAAATGACGACAAATTCACAGAAGCCTTGCAACATTTTGAAAACATGGAATCGAAATATTTGAGAAAAGACAGTTACCCATGTTCTACTATGGATGATTTAAAAGAGTTCGACGAAACAAAACTACCGCCTATACATATGTTCTACTCGTCACAAACATATCCCAAGATAATTACTTATGTGAAGGATGTCAAGTAGCATTTTAACCTAACAGCACGGCGCAACTTACACAAGTATGACGCCAAGAACGACACACATATATAGTTTTCTATTTTAGAGGAGTTCAGAAATAATTATTCCAGCGCACTGTTACTCAGTATATGGTTTAACACATAATGCAAGTTAAGTTTTAAGATCAGCAAAGCTGAGTTAGAATTATTTATGTTTCCTATGAAACAGTCTGGAATTAGAGGATGAATCAGCATAGTGCCAGCTAGTTATGTCAAAGTCAATCATAAACAGAATGTCCGTGATGAAAGAGCACATTTGGATGTTGGAGAATGCAAGGTATTAAGGTAATTCATTACGTACCTAGACTGCAATAATTTATACTGTTGTAGATGGGACAATTCGTACATGTCAAGAACAGTAGACAGGCAACCAAGACACAAATCAAAGTCATTAAATTGACATCCAATGTCTTGAAAAGATGGTGAAAGTTTTGGAGGTATATTGGAAGTTTGATTTTAGGTACCGACACATCTGCGCGACTATTTTAAAAGTGTACCCATTAGCACGTAAAAGCTTCTCATTCTACAAGAAACTGATTCATCACTATTGTACAAGTAATTGTCAATTCCAAAGGTATATAACCATCTGTACCCAAGTTACTACGCACTTTTAAAACATAGCGAGATAATTAATTTGAAGTTGTACTTTCAGTTGGGAAAATGTAAAAGTTGCATTGTCGTCTTATTCGACCAAGAACCATGGTTAAAATCTTATATATCATTGAATACCACTCTGATACAAAAGGTTAAGATCGAGTTTGAGAACAAGACCTTTAACCCCATCAATAACTCATGTGTTCTGTAATCAGAACATACTCAAGAAAATGAAGGATACAATATGTGATGATAGAAAAAATGTATACAATCACGATGAGATCATATTAACATGAAATATACAACATTACGATGAATAAGATTGTTTTGTTCTATGTTGACGACAAATGCTATTTAGTCGACAAAATAAATACATTGCCATATGACCACTATTATATTATCTTATGATCGAACATATATTCTTGTCTCCTTAATCGTTTGTTTAATTTGTTCTGCTTGAGTGTATCTATTATATTTTATTTTTAAAAAGCTTGCCAGTAGCTTCCCGTGGGTCGGTGGTTATTCCCGGGATTTTTCCGGGTTCTTCCTCCACCAGATATACTGGCCGCCATGTATAGCCTATCATGTGCTGAAAAATGGCGTTAAACCCATAAAACCAAACCAGCCTCATATATTCATACTATCCTACATAGAATCATAACACTTGGTGAAGGTATTTATCATAATAATTGCTCCATCCCTATTACAAAAAGCGACCTATTTAACCTATATTGTATGATTCAGTGACTATTCACTTTTGTGTTTAAAATCATTTATTTTGGGTACTTTTTATCTTTGAATCATGAAACTTGTTAATTGGACGTAGCTCATTTCGTACTACAACCTTTCAATCAACAAAGGTCAATATGACCTACATTTTATGATTTACTACTTAAAGTCAAGTATTTGTCTATAGCTCATGATGGCATATATTTGTCCATGCTGTATATATTCCGACCTATAATGAAGGTCCTTTATGACTACTGCAGTTGGAATATAAATAAATCTGTTGATTCAGTGGTCAACACTCCATAGTAACGATTAACATTGTATAATATGATAGGCTACCTTCTACAGGTTAGCATTGCATTGTGTATGTGAATAAGCATTGGCATTAGATGTGTGGACTGCGTGCTTTTCTTGTGAGAGCTCAGATGTAGAGGCTAATCAAAATAATAAAATATGCTTCTAAAACTGCCTGTCATTCCAAGGTTACTCAAAGTCTAATGCTTTCACCAAGTAAAATCTGGCTTCCAGCAGTGGATAATGTCCATAGCTTCTGAAGCTTATTGTAGAAACAATGATTAACCCACCCATCCTCACATACCCCACAAACAAAATTACAAAAACATAACAAGCAAACAAAGCACAAAAACAAAATAAATGTCCTGTTTTGAAAAACTCATGAAAGTACCTCTACTTTGATATGATGAAAAAGAATGTTCGGTTTTACTGTTTTATGCCTTTTATATCCTGTTATTGTATGTATGTATGCATATGGTTTACCAGTATGTCAGAACAATATTGACTATATGCTGACGAATAAAAGTGAATTTAAAATATAACAATACAAAGTCGCAACAAATATTTTTGTTAGGAAAGAGGAAAAACATTTCATTGTCAAGATCACTTTAGTCTGAATTTTTTTATTTATTTTTTTTTAAATTTATTTTTGCATGATAATTAAAGTTTACAATAGTTACTATAGACGACTTATGGTTTCGTAGATGGGAGCTATGTAATCGCTGCTACAACTTTCTTTTTTTTTCTTTCTTTGTGATGATGCAATGAGTATTATATCTCTATTTTTCGGACACATGTAAAGTTTGATCGAAATAACTCTGTCCATCAATTTGATTTAGATCAAAATTTGAGGTTAGCTTATTTTGATTAATAGCAATATGTCTGTAACATTTTACAAATTGCATGCGATTAGTAATGATTTTCTTATGCAAATGAAGATGGGCTTCGGGAAGATAGTGCACCTATTAACTGACAGCATAGAATCATCCCTTATCTAAGACGAAGAAGCTGGTGATGACTAAGCACGTATTTAAAAACACGACATTGTTCTAATGCAAACAAGAAAGAAAGGGAAACAAGAAATGGGTCACCAAAGACCCTTTGTTTTAGTACAATGGATGTTTGAATAACTATGATGAAACTTTCCTATTAATCACCTAAAATATAAGCACAATAACGCTTTCATATGTAGGGCTCTTGTCATAGTCGTAAGAACATGTGGACTGAAAAAGATTGCAGTTATAGAAGTAGCAGTAGTTGTTGTTGTTACCCTTGCTTATATCATGACTACACAGTCATACCCTTGTATTTATCAGGACTACATAGTCATATATTGGCTACTAAGCCAACATGCTGATGTATGAACCGATTGTGTGTTCAGATTGTAAACTGTGCATATCTGTACCATCACTAGGGTACTTCTATATCTATATAATCAACAGAGTATTTCAAGTACATACAAAAAGAATATATTTTCAAAGTCTTTTCATACTTTAATCAATTCATCACAGGTCCATACCAATAATATATAAACTACTCGAGATAGTTTAAGAAACGTTACCTTTATATATGCATACAGACTATACATATTGTTTTAATGGTAGGATTTTGAAGGCTGTCATACAATAATTAAAGTTTGTCAATGTGTCAACATCCGTAGTTAACAGTAATTTGTCATGCCCAGCAACAGCAGCTAACCCATGTCACGTTTCTCTTGTATATACTTGAAATGTTTTGTGCATTAATAGTCAACAGAGTATGCAGGATTGCAGCCACAGACCGTTAAAGTCATATGATCCCTTTCCCGTGCTCTCTGCAGTCAAAGCTGTATATATAATCTCGTGATTCAGTATGTGTCTTGCTTCTATCCAGGGTGTTGGAAAAAGTTTCCAGAAACATTAAATAGCGTGTTGCGTATTCAAACCCTAAGATACAAAGTCAAGGTAATAAGGATATTAAATTAAAAATTAGTATCACCTTCCTGTCCAATCCATTATGTTTGAGACACAATGTAGATTTTTTTAAAAAACATTTTATGTAGCCTTGGCTATTTGTATCGTTCTATAAAGAATTAATTGGATTCAGGTTTTTATGCTCATGTTCATGATTAGAGGAAATATTAAATATAACTTTATGATGTCAGAGACCACTCCTAATGTGTGCGAACGAAAATCAATGCTGAACAAATCATTAAGTGTAACTAAAGGGGGGAGCCGCGGTATCTCAGTTGCTAGAGCGTCGGACTCGTAATCTAAGGTTATCGCGCGCGATACCCGCCTGGGCCAGCCATGGTTGGCTGTCTCCGTGTGTCCTTGGAAAAGGCATTTCGCTTCCATTTTCTGGCCATGATATAGCTAATAATGTGCTAAGAGTGCCGTTAAAACCCATAACAAGTAATTAAACGTCGATGTTAAACACGCACTCATACACACATTCATTCACTCACCCAATTTAAAAAGGTGATCATTTTGACTACATTGGCAAGAAAAACCAATTCTCAGCAAACGGTTTATTTCAACTAAAAGGCGTCCTTGTTAAACACCCCACACACACACACACACACACACGCTCGCTCGGTCATTCACCTCTATCCACCAACTTAAAACAAAACTTGAGATCATTTTGACAATAGGAAACAAATTCGTGAAGACTTGTACCCATTACCATAAAATGGGGCAATATTGCAATGCACAACGAGTCATAAGAGCAATAATAATACAATGTACATTATTTATTGATAGCCTGATCAGAGAGTGTAAAAGATATCATTCATACTGATTGATGATTTAATTCGAAAAATAATATGTGTCTATTGGAAGGGCCGGGGGAGGGGGGAGTGGGCGAGAGCCATATCTCTCTAACCCATTCGCTAATACAAAACAATTTTTCCTGACAATCTAGTGTTATTGTTTTAGAAATAAAATATTAATTGATTGCTTAGAGTTGAAGGGCTTGAAAGTTTCATATAATTTCTCATAGGACGTAAACTATACATATTTCTTATTACAAGTTACTTCTTTGGTCCATTGTTTAATCCAGTTATCACACAAGGTATGTAAACTGGATGGCTTTCTCATTATTACTTTCTCCTGTAAAGGCGCCTGCTTCGAAAATCGGGCAATATATATGATTTGATGTTCTATCCGCTTGTCAGTCAGTCCATTCATCGCCCTTGCCACTTGCCAGGCATTAACTATTTATTCACCTATTAAAACTCTTTTACATGCAGGTATATTCCACACCCACACTGTATCGCTCTGATATAAGATATATATGCAGAGAGAGAGAGAGAGAGAGAGAGAGAGAGAGAGAGAGAGAGAGAGAGATCCATCAGTCTGTTTGACAAGGGAAGTTGGCGAATACAAAGATGTTTTCCTTTTAAACACATGACTGGAAATGTATTGTTGTGTATGTAGGTGCGATTTACTTTCAACGGAAAAAATATCACTTAAAGGGAATGTTTACGTACATAATTGAATTTTGATATATAGAGCTAGGCTAAAAACGACCTCTCTTTCTAAACATCATATACAGTTATGGTTTTTAGTTTATTTCACACTTGTAAACTGCACAGTTGCAAAATTCTAATACTTAGATACATATGACGAATTTAAATGTTAGTGCATGCGCTCGGGGAGTAGTTACAGAGAAATATACAAAGCAACACGTGTATCTATGAAAACAAACGATATTACCGTTCAGCAGCAGACAAACATATTTTATTGAAATATTGGATATTGAACCACAGTTATACAAAAAATAATCATGATGCACATTTCCCTAACTTGTAGTGGAGACTTGTATGGGTAGATGCTCAATATTTTAAAAATAGGGAAACAGTCCCTTTAATTGACGAGTAATAAATCAAATGTACATTCAAGTCAGCTATATGCAGTAGATACCGAATGTTCATGTTAATTGTCTGTGACATGTGGGATGAACCTGTTAAGCAAGTCAGTTAATCATCGCGTTATACTATAGCGCTCTTTCATAAAATTTGTCAATACAATGCATCGGATGTCATGCCCAAGCACTCAGCAGAGGTCGTAACTCTATTGCTTATTTCTTTGAGGATGATGTTATCTTTCACGAAACAGTGTTATTCATATGCCATTCGACCACGAATTGATGGCAAGGACAGAGGTATTGTATGTACATCTAACAGACTTGCACAAATGTTCTTTTTCAGTACATTTCTCTCGTGCAATTGTCTATACAATTCAGCTTATTATACCTAAATTGTCTCTTTAACAACAACTGATAAAGTTGTTATTGAAGTGACAGTAAAGTAAGTATTAAGAACAACAACAACAAATGTTAAGCAAAAACAAAATGGAGGGAAAACGCACAGAGAAAAGGATTTGGTGCAAGTCTTTAAATCTGGGTAGGAGTATATCTTACAAGAAGCATCCGAATTGAAAGTGTAACGTCAATCATATTTTTTGCAATGTAAAATCTCGTATCCCTATACGAGAACATATCTGGTCCACTCACATTGTTTAAAGAACCGACACATTCCTTTCGTAGTAAACATTAGGGTGTGTCTTGCAAATCAGTATAAAGAAAAAGTATACCAGAATAACCTATGTATTAATATTTTTTTACAATTTTAAATGTCATAACCCTGTACGAGAACAGTTCTGGACCACTACTTTATTCAAAAACAAAAATGCCGTTGGGTTCCTGGACCAAGGTATACATTGGTGCTCTCTCGCACATTGATATGCAGAACCCCTTATATTGTTTTACAAACAAAATATCCTAAGGTCCCTGGATCCTAGTTTACATTGATATGCACATACTACGAATACACATCATGTGCAAAGCACATAACATGCTGATTTACATATAAAAGAGATCACCGCAATGAGAGTCCCTGCTTCTGGAACCCTCTTTTTCTTGTCATGGGCTATCTGTTTTCAAAATCTGGTCTACAATGTTCTATATACTGGACAAACTCAGTTTTGAGGAAATGTGGCCCTGGACTTCCATTTGGAAAATCCTACAGAGGTCTATGAGATGACATTCAATGATGATAACATCGAGAGAAGTGTAATCGATCCTGATAGCATGATAGTTAAAACAATATGTTATGAGGAAGAAGTAAATTATGCATTTTATGTAAATACACTGATTTGTATTCGGATAAATTTACAGTACAATTGTAGATCTAGTAAACTTCACAAGACCAGTTAACAAAGATTCAACTAAAATAGAGATCAAATTTATGGAGAACAATGTCAGACAAAAACAACACAAGGTGACTCAGTATATCAAATAGCTGTTTTAAAGTTAACTACAGATGGAGAAAGTTTTGCATCAATCTGAAAATATTCATACGTTTGAAATGATTCAAAACGTTGCAAATTGTTGAAAAAAGTACCTATTGTAGACAGATATTCTGTTTGCATGTTGATAATACTTCAAGACAAATTATCAAGCATAAAGTATTATCTGGATGTTTTCTATTATTTAAAATGATGTAACAAAAGTACAACTCTCCAAGAGAGACGACAGACAAATGACATTATATATGGCAACTTTACTACGATCGTGGAATCAAGCTCGTTGCGTAAATATCAATACATTTTGGAAACAAATAAACAGGAAAGATTAAAAAGAAAATACCATGAAGTGAAAGAATGAACAGTCTACACATTCCATAAACAAGCGAGAAAAAAGATTTCCCTACATAAGAGTTTACAGTCGTCACGTTGTTGACCAATGACAGGCATACACAGTTTGCATGTAAGCATGTACAAAATATAACAATTGGTACATAACATTTTAAAGAAATATTCAAATAGAGGAAGCCCGATAATATGCCGTTTCACAAGGAGAACTAGTTTTACAACAGAAACTCTAAAGATTTGCTAGAAAAGGAAAACACTGAATACTTTTCAACTTACTCAGACAAAAAGCATCTGTGGTTGAAAGGTTTAACAGAACTCTAACGAAAAGAATGCGAATGTATTTCACTCAAAATAGAACCTGAGAATGGATTGGTGTTTTGCCAAAGCCAGCTAAGGATACCACAACACTCATCACAGGTCAATAGTCGCAACCCCAAAAGCATGAATGAACCCTTTTGGTTACATGATAACATATAGATTTCGAACGCCTCAATTAAAAATAGGTTAACGGTTAAAATTTCAAAATGCAAAGCAATCTTTGCAAATGGCAAGCTTCCTAACTTTATCAACGAAATAGTCAAAATTAGAAAAAGAATTTTAGGTGATTCAATTGTTTAGAAACTGGAAGCCTTGAAGGGAATGATATGGGGGCATATTTCACGAACATGAGCTATCTCTGTACAACAAACAAGATGACATATACAAACTTGAAATGATCTTACAGACCAAAAGAATAAAATATAAAGGCACGTGCTCGTGAAATGGGAAAGGATATATTGTAATCCCCTGAAAACATTATGCCATTAAAAGAAATGGCAGAGGAAAACCAATTCATAAGTAGTAATATAAAACTTGATTTTGACCGCAAAACTCTTCTACTGGGCAAGCGTGGTCCCAAACACCTCCTTATAGACAAAATTGGGATGCAGCCCAAAAATCTCTTATCAGGCAAATTTGGAAAAGATTCCCAAAAGCCTCTTTCAAGCAAGCTTGGGATAGATCCAAAAATATTATTCCTGGCAAACGTTCAATTGGTCCCATAAAATGTTGCCTTGGTCAAAGTTGATATTGTTCCCATAAATCTGTACACTTTTAAGAACTATATCTGCGACAGTGTGTTGTTTATTATTGGGATCAGTACCAAAACACTAGTGAAAGAGATAATTAGTGTTATCAGAATCCTCTAATAATACGGTTTGATTTGATATGTTTTTCGTCTGGAAAATAACTAATCAAAGGAGGAATTGCACATGTTTTCCTCATATGAAACGTTGTGGGTTCTATATAGTACGTTTTCGTTCCAGTTAATGAAGTGGTGAGATATAAATTTATTTGCAAAGTATCCATGTGATCATGATCATTATTGATATATTACCCACCCACCCCAAGAACGAGGCAAGGCAAATATATGAGAAACAAATGAATATAGTGTGTCATTACACATCTGACAAAGACTAACTAATCTCAACATTTTAAGGAGTATGATTTCAGCTATCTCATTACCGAGTTATATCACGTACAGTTGGATATTGAAGCTACTGTTAACCAGCATAACTAGTTCAACTTCTAGATTTGGTTTCTATGCATGGTTTCTTGGCAGTCAATTGACGCATCACTGGTCCTCTATCATATTCCATTAGCTAAAGGATTAACTCTCTCTCCTCTGGACCTATGATGGTAAAACTGACAGATAAACTGACCTATATATATATATATATATATATACACATATATATATATATATATATATATATATATATATATATATATGTGTGTGTGTGTGTGTATGTGTGTGTGTCTGTAAGTATATATGCTTGTCCGTGTATCTGTGTTTATGTCTCTTTTTGCTTTTTTTCCATATTTTTTAAGACCACTGATCCAATATGGGGTCCCAGCGAGCTCCATTTTCTTCATCTCCACTTTGGGCCACTATAGAGAGCTTTGCTTGTATTGACATAGGTGGTGGGAGCATTATGGGGACTAAAAATTGAGGGCACAATGGGTGAAAAAATCAAGAAAACCTATAAAATTATTGACAGTGCAAGAACAATGCCCGCATCAGGCAGTAAAATCATCAATGAAGCCGCTCAAAAACGTATACCTGAATCCACTTGGATAATGTTTAGCTTACACTCATACAATTTAGCATGTAGAGTCATCTTAAGGAGTGTAACCCATCTATACTTCGTCACTGTAATTTTATTATCACTCTTGAATGACTTTTGTATTTTGAGCTATCTATTCATTACATCATCAGTATCTTGGACCCTATTTTATCTACATTCATGAAAATCGCTATGTGGATGCACCTCAAGGAAAGTATTTCAACCATACCAAAAACAAGTCATTGTGACATGATTTGCAGGCTTCAGTGACTCTGGTATATTCCTTTATCATTCTGTATATTGTCGGCTACTCCAAATTTGCTCCTTTTGGCGAGGGGATTTGTGTCTGTGAGTAAACACCTTATTTTATATTTTATTTTATTTTTTTCAGCATTTTAAATAGAGCTAATTGTGCATATTTTCTCGTCATTACTATTCCTAAACGCGTTTTTAACAATTGGTCTTTTCATTTCAGGGATAGCAAATGTTTTTTTCTGCATATCATGGTTTGTTCTGGGCAAGACCCAGGCGTTAATTGGTAAATCTAAATCTTTCTCTGAAATGGTGGAAA